>JANDJT010101045.1:0-11388 GCA_024331685.1 Stegophilus panzeri
AATCAAAGCCATCACATGATATACAGCGGAAAAAAATCGACCCTTAAAAAAAACAGGGAAATGGCCTCAATGGTTAACAAATGAATCGATCAAAATTGCTAACAAGCACCCAGAAGCCAAAGCTTCTGGTAACAACACTGAATTCAGATGGCTAAATGCAAAATTTCAGAGAGAAGCCAGGCGAGATAAGGAAAGTTACTGGAACGATCAATGCGCTAAGCTAGAAGAAGCGAACAAACAAGGTCATACCCAAGCGCTCTTCAGCTGTGTTAAGCAGACCAGGGTACCATTTGTACCACGAAAGGCAATGGCAATAAAAGACCAGGATGGAAAGTCATTATAAGACCAAGATCAAATCAGGGGAAGGTGGAGAGAATATATGAAAGAGCTATACTCCGGCAATCCAACAGGCAAATCACTGGAACAAGAACATCAAGCCAAACAAGAACTGTGCATTCTTGAGGAAGAAGTTGCCTGGGCACTGAAAAAATTACCAAACAGGAAAGCTCCAGGCATCAACCATCTACCAGCTGAACTATTAAAATCAGTGCCGATCAAAATCCTAACTGAAGTTTGTCAAAAGATCTGGTCCACTAAATCATGGCCCAAAGACTGGTCAAGATCAGTTTTTGTCACTATTCCTAAAAAGGCGATATGTTCAAGATTTCACTTTCCTTGGAGCTAAAATCGACTGCAGTGGTGAAACGACACCCGAGTTCAAGAGGCAAATCATGCTTGGCAGGATTGCAATGCAGAGAATGGACAGGATATGGAAGTGCAAGGGCATTAGCATTAAAACAAAAGGCAGATTGGTCAATGTAATCGTTTTTCCTATAATGATGTAGCTTAGGAAAGCTGAGAGGAGAAAAAATCAATGCCTTCAAGTCATGGTGCTGAAGAAGAACATTAAGAGTACCTTGGACTGCCATGATGACAAACAAGGCAGTCCTGGACTCCTAAACTCTTTGTCTAAGTTAGGGACAGCATAGCTCAGTCGGTAGAGCTTTGGGCTCTTAAACATAAGTTCCTGGGTTCAAATCCAGGTTTGACTGCATGGCTGCTGTTTGGGTCCTTGAGCAAGAACCTTAACCCAGAGGTGTTTTGTGATTGCTGACACTGCACTCTGACCCCAACCTACATACTTTGGGATCAATAAGGTATCTGAAATTAAAAAAATGTAAACAAAGGTGAGTAATGTAAACAAAATAGTAAGGGCTAGGGCTCAATGTGCTAGGTGTGTGGTATGTGTTGCTTCTCATGTAAATGCATACTCACTGAACATAAAGCCAATAATAAATAGAATAATCCAAAATTATAGGAATTATCAAAAACTACCAATTAAATAATTTAGTTTCACAGTTATAACAGGATTTTAATGCACTCTTGTATTAAACCTAATACCTTAAATGTGTTTTAATTTCAGTAACACTCCCAGAACCAACAGCTGTCAAGTTCGAATGTACCATTATTTATAAAAACATAATAAATTTTTGTTTAATTATTTAAATTAAATAATTTATTGTTTTAACATGCATTGTTAATTTAGTTATAATTCATATTTG
This sequence comes from Stegophilus panzeri, assembly GCA_024331685.1. Taxonomy (NCBI): domain Eukaryota; kingdom Metazoa; phylum Chordata; class Actinopteri; order Siluriformes; family Trichomycteridae; genus Stegophilus; species Stegophilus panzeri. Next base: position 1,563 of record JANDJT010101045.1, read on the forward strand.
AATGACAGCTGTACTGGTCGTAAGAATTAGAAACTTATCTAATACATTTACAGCCAGTGTCTGATCAAACCATTATCACAATTGAAACTCAAAAGCGTCTTAGTTTAACTTCGTCTGACCAGGAAAATGTTGGTACATTTTATTAAGTGTGGACATAAGAAAACATTAGTATGGTAGTGGGTAGAGCTATTAGCATTCATTTAAAACTTTATCAGTTTAAATTAAACCTGCTCAAGAGGCACAATGTACCCTATCTGAAATATGCACAAAAAACATATCATCATACTCTACATATATTCATATTGTATTTTATACTGTAAATGTATTGTATTGAGGAAAAAAGTGTGTTATTTGTATATAAGTCATGGTATTGTTTTCAGTGGTTGAAGCAAAACACATTAATATTTGAATATATTAAATATTTTTAAAAAGTAGCATATCATTTTGGCTTCCTATTTTACAGCTTTGTATATTAGTATCTCCATTATAACAGATTGTTTGTATTGTTTTTAGTTTTGTTTAACAAATACAGATTTTCATTCACACCTCTGCTACAAGTATATCAAGAAATTATTTCACCTCCAATGTGTATTTGGTGGCTTTGTCTCTGTTTAATTTACTGGTGGCAAACACATGGTCCAGACTCATTTGGTGAAAAAAAGATGACAGTAGTTTGCTAAAACCCATGAATGCTGATCATACTTTCAAAAAGACAAAGAGAAATGCTCGTTTCACCCCTTTCTATGAGCAGGATATGGCATTCTTAAAAAATGACAAGGAATACAGAAGTACAGCACAAATTATAAAAGGACAGCAGTCACTGCCTGTAGTAGTCACCTATGAAACAAAAATAAAAGACATTTTAAAACATGTTTAAGTGGATATTATACACTGTATTTTCCAGACTATAAGCTGCTACTTTTTCCCATGCTTTGAACCACGCAGCTTATACCACAATGTGGCTAATCTATAATTTTTTTTACAACAGTCATCAGATACAAAAGCAAAGCAATGACTTCAGTGGTTTTAGTGCACACGATGGGAATGAATAATAATATTTTAAAAATCAATTACTTTTTGTCTCTCTGAACATGAACAATTTTTCAGACTCAATTTCCCAGCATGCACCTCTGCATTATGTCATAGTCACAGATGCTTTACCAGCCACACACACCAGACCCACATGTGATTAATGTAAGGATTTATATTTTAAAAAACTGTCTTATAGATGTAAATAAGATGCAAAATTTGTTAAACTTAATTTGTAATTATTCTGATTTCCTAATTTTGACTATTTGTTTATCGTTTCTTCTGATTACATGTTTAGTTCTCTCTGCTTTATTTGCCTGGTTCATGTTAATTCTGTTTTTAACTATAGTCTGTAATTTTGCAAAGATTTTGTAATTTTTTATGTAAATTACATTGTTTCCAAATGATGCTTGTAACACAGCAGTAAAACAGTTGATCAAGCAAAACAGAAAAATGTCATGAGCAACAGACATTGCTAAAGGTTAATTGGATTTATTCATCATCATCATCTTATTAGGCTTATTAGGCACGACAACTTGAGGCACATACAACATGATTACATGACAATTGGATTTATTAATAAACATATAATCAAAACACATTAGCAAAACAACAGAACAACAGAACAAGGCAAGGCAAGATTGAAGTCAAAATTACAGACTACAGGTGCAGCTAATATATGTAAAAATATTAATAAATAATAAATTTAGTGGGAATGGCTTATATTCAAGTGCGCTCTATACTCTGGACAATATGGTACTTAAAGTTTAGTATTTAGTACCCTTACTTCCCTCATGTCTACTAACATGTTTAAGATCCCTAGAAGAGCTCAAGAATCAAACAAATACCGTATACCTTATAATAATAGATTTATAATATTAAAATCAACACAAGTAGAAATCTCACTTCATGACACAAAAACAAATCAAACACAGGGTCAGATATAGCATCTGACAAATATGACCTACCTAAATTAAACAAAAGATTATTAAAAAGAAATGTTTAAAAAGGTAAGGTATAAGGAATAAAAGATCATTAATGACTATTCAAGCTTTAAACAAACAAGATGCTTTGCAAAAGATGTAAAATCCAAATGAGGAAAAATAAAGAGGAACCGTAACTGATGAATACTACAGAAGGAGATACATACATGTTAAAATTTAAGCAATCCTAAGACACTGCAATAAAACATCAAACAAAAAAGATGATCGTGCTGATGCAATTTGTAAAAACTAAACAAACCAAAAAGCAAACATCACAAATTAAAGTAAAATGAAAGAGGATTAAACACCACTTAACTAAAGTTTGTCGTTAAAATACAGGAGTAAATCCCAAAACAAACAAGACAAAACTACACCAATAAAAAAACAATATTACAGTCAACAACTCTAGGCAATATTTATATCCTATCAACCAATTATCCAACCATAATAGACCTAGACAGACTAGAACAACTCCCTCTTCTATACATATATATTTTTGAAAAACAATAAGGAATATACATACTATTTAAATACAAAGGAATATGTAAATATCAAATATACATATACATGAAACCTACCTAATACTGACCTTGCATTATGTAAACCCAACCTTCTTATAGACTGGAGAGTATGAAATGACCTGTAAACATTGGAGATTAAGTTGACTGTTTTACTTAGTTTTTTTCAGACAGTTTTTTTTAGAAAAATGCCAAGGACTAATTATATGGTTTACTGTCCTTCTCAATAAAGTAGTACCAATAACAAGATCTGTATAGACATGTAAAAATGTAACCTGTTGTTTAACAACTATAAAAATAGCAAAAATTAACCATTATTAAACACAGATATTCTATTAAAAATGACCAACAGCTGATAATCTAAACAAACTGAGGATCACCATTGCTAGAGCCGGAAGATCCACCAATGAAACAATCACTTCCACCACAAAAATTGGAAACTAGTTGAAAAATGAAAGAGTAGATGGCAGATTACTACACAATCACTTTTAAAAGAGATTCCAGCAATAAAATTCTGTCAGCCATTTCTTAAAACATTTTCAGTGAACATGCTTGAAAAAAAGATATAAGTAATAAAATAACTTTTTCAAAACAAGGCTTCTTTTAAATTGCAATACAAAAAGCCCATAGCACAGCAAATGTCACAATGAAATACACTGAGATGATAAAATATCTTGTTTCAATCTTTAGAACACTCTTACTAAACTGTTTTAATTAAACATGGGCTTTTGGGGAGTTCCTAGAACAGTGTTAGGATGCAATGGGCATTCCTTTTACCGAACCAGTAAAAGATCACATCCAGTAGCACCAACTAGCTGCCTTTGCAAAACAATAAAATGAATGGTTACCAATAGACAATTGGAACATTGTTTGACAGCTGGAATACAACCACAACATACACAGATAGGTTTTCATTAAGGCAGCAGCAACCTGGTCTGTTTTTCCTACAGGCTGTGTAAGGCAGTTATGAGATATATGCACACACAGAAACACTTCATTAATTGATAAAATGTAGCGTGACTTCTACTTTCGGTTTGCCTCTGTGCTGTCAGAATTAATTATACAAACTCATCCACAGGCTACTGTTTTTATACATTGTATTTTCTTCTAAAGAAATGGCTGTATGCTGATGTCCTCCTGATAGAACTTAACTATTATATACAGACAAATTTATCTTTTAAACTGCTGTATCTGTGTTTAGATCATACATATGACATGGTGACAATTGGTGCTCCAGCAGCCCACTGTCAGGGCTTTAAGAACAGTGGCCTACGCAAACTCATTCAGAAATATGAAGAGGCAAAAAAACAGTAAGTTTTTAATAATTATCTGAACAAGATATGTAATATTTTTGTGTTTGTGAGCAGAGATCTGTGTGCATAAGTGTGAGAATGTCTACACATAGGACAGAATAAGGAAAGTACAAAAAGTGCAGCTTGTGTGTACATTTCACTACCCTATGTTTTTTTTTTCTTTCTCTGCAAATTTTATTTATTTTTTAACAAGTAATATGTTACCCATGTTGCTTAGTAACTAGCTAACCTCTGTTTTGATTGTGTACTTTTATTGCATTGCCTATGGAAGGTTATTTTCCTGCAATATTACTGTATTATTATATTATATTATTATTATATTAATAATTTTCTTGACTTCCTGTACTGTCTGATGTCACTATGGGTGGCATGACTACTCAGTGGGTAGCACTCTCAAAGCAAAAAGGTTGTAGGTTTGCCTCTCAGATGGGGTTGTCTGGATTCTTTCTAAGAGAAGTTCATATTTTCTTCCAATGTCCTTATGGGCTACCCTATATTAAAAACGGGCATTTTGGTTAAACATAGATACAGAATTTTCCTAGCCAGTGCATAAACCAATGTGTTGTAACATCATAAGTTTGGATAAATAATACCCCTGGCAAAATATCAATTCTTTTAATTGTTCAATTTTGTAGAAAAAAGTAAATTTTACAGACATGCCACTTTTTTTCCAAAACTTTAATCAGTCACAATTGTGTTTTTAGATTTCTTTTAAAGAACAAATGAAATCCCTAAATTCAGAAAAAAACATGCAACATTGTTTTTTGTTTGTTTGTTTTATTTTATTATTTATTTATTTGTTTATTTTTTTGCCTTGGCCTATTTTTCTCAAATTTCAGGCTTGGCCTTAATTAATAAAAACAGTATTCAGGTTTTTCAACTGAATTGAGATCTGGACTATCTGCAGGCCCTGCCATTACAGATTTTTCTTTGAAAAATTTCTTTAAAAATGATTATCAACAAACATCCTTTTGGATGATGGGAAAAAAGGTGTCTAAAAGTTCAATGCTGATTTTGACATGTTTGACATTTATATATGTAATGATATCTGGTAATAACTGTCATCGCTCTGGTGACTTTAGGGAATTATCCATATCATTAATTACTGTGGAAATTTAACATGTTCTCTTTAGTCAGTCATCTTTACAAATTTCATTGGAACAGTGCCAAAGAAGCTCCTGTATCATCACCCTATCCAAAGCAGTTTAGTTTTTTTATCTTAAAGCTTTGATGTTTTCTTTGGGCTGACTGTAGACTTTTTGATTATAACATTTTTATATTTTGGTTAGATAGACAGATTTTTAGATTTTGGTTGTTGTTGGTTCATGTTTTATACACCACTTTTACAGAATAGTTATAGATTTCATAAAGTATTACTGCCTATTTATAGTAATTGTTCTAATTTATAGCTCCAGTTTATGTTGCTATTGATACCAGGGCTGCTACTTTAACAATGGCTGTTTTAGAAATACTGTAGTGATGTTTTACTTTATTTTTCTTTTTTCATTCAGCATTTATGAGGATATATGGTGAGTTTGTTTTGTGTGGAATGTTTTTTTTAATCAGTTTGGTCATTTTGTTTGTTTGTTTTGTTTGTCATTTAAACATTTCATTTTAAATTCTGGGTTCACTACCACTATCAGGTTAAAAGCTAAGGCATGGTTGTCAAACTATATATACCTATATGTTACCTTATGTAGCCAGTATAAGGTTTTCAAATAGAATTGATATTGTTGCACAGGAAGACTTTTTGTTTATGGATTAGCGCCTGTACTCACTTGCCAATCAAAACAGATTTGGGGCAACATTTTATAACACCACCCATATTCCAAGAATAAGCAATTCACTAGAAATAAGAGCCTAGATCAACGGCCAGCAGTGGCAACCTCATAGTGGTGGGGTTTAAATCAAGGCTCTTTAGTTAACTAGTCCAGTACCTTAGTCACTATGTTTTTAAACAATAAACAAACTCTTGTAACAAGGTGGTTACAGTGGTGCCAGATTTTATCCAATACCCAAGAATAGCCTTTATTTATCTTTACGCATATACACATGTGCAGTAAAAGGAAATTGTTTAAAGCACAGACCCCTGGAGCTAATGGGGTAAGGGTCTTGCTCAAGGACTCAACAGTAGATGTGTAGTAGAGCCTGGATTTGAACCTCCAATCTTCTGGTTGATATCCCAAAGCTCCACACTCTTAAGTTACATTGTCCCTAAAACTAAACCAAGAAGAACAAAGGAAAGTAAAATAAATAATTAAGTAAATAATAACAGAGAAAAGAGAAAAATAAACAGAAAAGTAATAAATACTGAAGATCAACATTCAGACACTTTTTGTATTGCCAAAAAGTATATGAGTATACAGATAATTTAATGGTTTATATATCCTGGTCTAATTCATTTGTGTTTATTGGAGTTCCAGTCTTGGCTCTCAACAGGGCACTGGACTTTCAACCCATTGAACTGAACCAATGAGTTTTAATGGTTATGATCTTGTATCTGCAGTCTGCTGTTAATAACCAAAAGAACTTCCATGTCAGGTGGCTTAGGCATAACTCAATAAGCAAATAAGTCATGTAAGATAGTCACATTTGTCTGAAGCCATTCTGACAGCATTACATTCCACAGCTGCTGATGGGTGAGTGTGGCAGTGTCCATAAAGTAAACAGCAATAAAGCTGGTCTCATATATGCTGTGTTTAAGTTTGGAGAACTGAGGCCATGTTAGTACTTTGAAGTCTTGTTTATGTTCTACCAACCAATGTCGGACATTTATAACAATGACACATTGTCTTGCTGGGATATTCTCTCTGCCTCAGGAAGGATAATTAGTATGCATGGTAATAATGCTTTCCACATGGATACATAGGCGCAAAACATTCTGCATACCATAACACTGCTGCCAAAGTAGGACAATGAAAGTTTACAATCAGTTATATTACATACAAAATGTAATTCTTACTTGGTTTTAGGGAAGGCTCAAATATGTTTTAGCATCACTGTATGCTTGTATGTGATAGGTAGAATGTCTTTTTGTACAGTTTGGGTGAGTGAGCTGACAGGGTTAAGGAAGATTTACAGTACAACTAACATCTGGACCCAACAGTGACTGTGTAGCAGAGTCCCAGTTTGAACCCTTAACAATCTAGTTGATAGTCCAACGCTCTAACCACAAAGCTACACAAAAACACTTTAAGCTGTTATTAGCAAGTCGAGTTTGCTTGGTTTTGTTATCTTGAACCTTTTTTCTCTATATTTAAAGTGAGTAGGAAAAATACTAATCAGGTTCCATTATTCAGTAGATTCCTAGGACATATTCAAGTGTGTATAATGCTTTTATCAGGAGCTATACAGACATGCTAGAATCATCTGCTGCCATCATTGGCTTTAAACAGTTGATTACAATATATATCTTTTCTTGTACTTAGTACTTACAACCAAGTTGAATCTGTCTGTCTATCTAATATATCACCTGATCTGTCAATCACTATCCATTCATCTATACATTCAGTCTATCTGTATGTCTATCAAATCTTTTTAAATATTCAGAATTTTATGTAACTTTAGATTACAGTCCTGCTCATAGTTATTGGCTCCCATGAAGTGTGTGATGTGGAATATATCATGAAAAATGTATCAAATAATTTAGAGCACAAAGAATGAATGAAACAGGATGAAATCAAATGAAAAAACTTTTTTTGTATAGAGCACAAAAAGGCAATAATACTAAATATCAAATAATAAACAACAATTAAAAAAACTATGGGAGAGAAAAACAGAAAAACCTAAAGCTTGCTGTGACACTGGTATTGGCACCCTTGACATTAATTTAGTATGAAAACACATTTTTGACTCACCTATCTATGGTAGTTTGCAAATGAGTATCACCTGTAATAAATTGTCAGTGTCGATGTGACATGAATTAGCCAATGAACAGTGGCTTCAGTTTTTTTAAAGCCACGTTAGGCCCTGTTCTTTTGTCACAATAGTAAAGACAAAAGAGCTTTCTGAGAACATCAGAAAGGCTATTATTGCCAAAGACTTCCAACGGGTATAAGGTCATGCCCAAAGACCTTTGTTTTGACCAACCTAGTTTTAGCAGTGTGCAATTTTTTTTTTAATTGCCAAGCATGAAACCATTAAAAACCATTAGAAACTTGACAAGAAATATCTTCAAATGTTGGTGTGAATGGTAGAAAAAACATGTTACCTGATAAACCACAATCCTTCTGGGAAAATGTTCTGTTGACAGATGAAACAAAAATAGAGCTGTTTGACAATGAAAGGCAGCAGTTTGTTTACAATGAAGCACAACGAAGCTTATAAGGAAAAGAACACCCTACCAACAGTAAGGCATGGTGGAGGATCCATAATGCTGTGAGGTTGTTTTGCTACATCTGGTACTGGAGGCCTTGACCGCATTATAGGAATCAGGAAATCAAAATGTTATCAAGAGAATTTTATTACTTATTAGGACTAAATTATCCTACTTTTCTGTAAGCATCTTGCACTTCTCAGCTGGTATTTTCTCCCACTCTTCCTTTGCAGTTTGTACAAGAATGTTTGTTAGCAAAATTACAAAAAAATCCTGATAACAAGCGACAGCTAGCTTTTTTCTTTCATGGTTTTCTCAGTTGCGTATTTTTCTTGTTTTTGTTAGTGTTTTTGTACACATGGCTCTGGTCTGGGTTTAAGCATTGTGGTGTGCTCACGATCTGCTTTTTTGTGTTTGTATTTTTTTTGTTGTGTCTGTTCCACAACTTGTTGTCTGGGTGTGGTACATTGTATTATTGTTTTGGTATTGTGGTGTATTGTTTTGTGTTTATGCATTGTGTCCTATGTCTAATGCTACCGGCTGCCTAAATTTTCCTTGGGATAAATAAAGTATCTATCTATTTATCAACAAGACAATGATCCAAAGCAAATATTCAAAAGGGCACAGGAATGGTTGAAAGGGAAAAAATATGATCTGTTATAAAATTGTCAATAATTAGTCCTGCCCTAAATCCCATTGAAAATCTTTGGGGTATGCTGAAATCTGCCATTGGGGAAAAGAAACATGCAAACAGGCAAGAGCTTGAACAAACTGTAAAGGCAGAGTGGGAGAAAGAACCAACAGAGAAGTGTAAGATGACTAAAGAAGGGTATGCAACCAAATAATAATTACTGTAAGGGTGCCTTTATTTCTGTACATTCTGTTTATTCTGTATATCTTGAAACATGTAAGTTGAAAACAGTGTTTTTGTTGTATTACTTTGTATCTTAAATAAAAAATCCAGGGGATATAACTTTGGTACATTTTAATTTATTTTTGAAGATATACAGGTTATGCAACAATTATAGGGGTGTCAATAATGGTGAGCAGGACTGTGTATAGGGAACATTGATCTAGTGAATACACAAAAGGCTATCTATTATAAGAAAAGTTTACAGACACCTGTATATGTGTACATTACAAATATTATTTTAAAGGAATAGTATTTAGCATTATATCATGTTTTGTATTTTTAAAGTTTTATCCTCACAACCTCAAATATACAGTTATCTGAAAACATTAGGACACCATATGAAAGCCAGTATACATTTTTGACATATTTGGAATTGTGAATATTTCATATCAATGTTAACAAAACCAATGGATCCAAGAAATATAACTAAACCTAAAAATTAAGAAAAGCCTTTCTGTAAACTGTGCATTTAGGATGATGCAATTTCTAATGACAAATAAATTAGGACACCCCTACATATTTACAAACAGGTGTATCACATGAAGTAAACATGTTACCCAGCATATTAAAGGAGACTCTATTTAAATCTCAGACATTTAGTTGGTTGTGGCCCTCACTGTGTAGCTGAATGTGAGCACCACTGTGAGATCCAATGAGCTGGCTAAGGCCCTCAAAAAGAAAAAGAAGAGGTTGGGGTCAAAGCGCAGAGTCAGCCATCACATGGCACCCCTGGAGCTGACAGGGTTAAGGATCTT
>JANDJT010101303.1:0-11374 GCA_024331685.1 Stegophilus panzeri
CACACACACACACACACACACACACACACACACACACACACACACACACACACACACACACACACACACACATTAAATTCACCTGTGTATCCATTCCTTTCTTTTTTTATGCAGTCACATCAATAACATGTAAATTCTACACAAAAAAACCTAGACCACCCAAACTTAGGGCCTTTGTTAATTCAGTGATATGTTTTGTGTTATCATGTTACAGGGTCCTGTTCCACTTTAACTTTTTTTAAGGAAATTTTGTTTCTCAAGAACCCTCCGATACACACTAGAATTCATGAATAATTTCATGATGGTGAGCATGACACTTCCACCATCATGCTTCACAGTTTGTTTGGGTTTTTTTGGTTAATGCAAAACATATCTTTGTTCTGGTGTCTAAATAATTCAATATTAGACTCATCTGTCCAAAGATCATTATCCCAAATTCATGGTGTTTGTCTACATTCTTTCTGGCAAAATTTATTCTGGTCTTGATGTTTCAGAAAGAAAATTGTTCCCTTCTTGCACAAATATCATGAAAATAAAACTTTTGTAGTCTTATTAGTCAAATCAAATAATAAAATCAAATTAAATCAAATAATAAAAATTAAATATAATAAAAATTCAATCGAATAATAAAACAAGAACTAGTTTTGAAAAATCACTATAAAAATATAAACATTTTGGAAGCTCAGACAGTGGCATTGCAGAACAAAAGGAAAATGAAAAGAATAGCAGAGGATTACTAGCACAATTACCAGTGTTAGTTCTGGCATACATGCAGTAAAATATCCTAATCCTGTTTCCAGTTTTAAAAAGCGTCAAAAATGTGCATAAGCACACACAGAACTGGTGCCACAGAAAACCAGCAGCCCAAATCCTTCAACAGGGCCAAAGCAGCAATTCTGCATAATAATACCCTTACTGGTCACTTCATTAGGTACATGTTAGTATTAAATTGTGATCTTCTGCTACTGCAACCTATTTTCTTTAAGATTTGATGTTTTAAGTCAAGTCAATTTTAAGTAAAACTTAAGATTTAAGTAAAAACTAAACTCACCCATGTCTAGATTGACTGTGGCAAGCAAAAGCAACTGGTTGATGATCCATTAGTAAATGCCTGAGCAAAAAGATTTTTAATCTAGACTAACACTAAGACTGTGTCCCCAACAGAGGAAGGGAGGTTATTGCAAAGCTGTGAAACTCTGTATTGTTTTTTTACTAGTGGTTATCTTTTAATTCTTTTTAACAAAGTCAGTACACTGAGTAAAAGCCCTCAATAAGCTCAAACAGATACTAAGAAGCCAGACTATTAAGCACTGTATAATTTAACAGATACTAGTATTTTATAATGAGTATCAAATATAATATTTTAATTTATGGTTACAAGTTATTTACATCTGAGCTGGAAAATACAGAGACTGTGTTTAGGTGTACACATGTAGTTTCTAAGCATGTATTGTTTATAAAGACAAATTGTATTTATTTTATTTTATTTAATTTATAAAACTTATTTCACCCTAAAGGAAATTCTGTAGCAGAAAAATTAAATACAATTTAAACCAAAAGAGAGTGGGCCCTTCAAAGTATACTGTATTTTCTAGCCTATTAATTAAAAGCTTGTGATCGACAGTATCAAATCTAGCACAAAGATCTAATGGAACCAAAAAGAGACCCAACCATTACCAGCAGCTGTTAATAAATCATTAAGAACCATAAGTAGTGTTATTTTAATGCTGTGTTTGGGCCTTTACTAAAAAATTACTGAATACTTTTTTTATCTTAACAGATAACTGTTTAGAAACTACTTTTTCTAGAATCTTAAGAACAAGTTGGTGGTTAACTTTTTTTAAAATACTTACACAAAACCTGTAGATCAAGTTTAAGTTTTGTATTTAGTGGTTTGATAACAGCACACTAAACTGTTTTGGTACTCACTCAAGACTAAGTAAAAATTCTACAATGTTTGCAAATTGATGGGTTAGAACAGGGTCAAGTAGACATGACATGGTTTAGATGATCTAATCAGCTGTAGGTTCTGATGTTTTAGAATTCTAAATTTTAGAAATTGGGTTAAATAAATGTACTTTATTTTTATTTTTATTCTTTATTATCACCTTATATCCCTAAACATTATTATTAACTATGATCTTCAAACTTGGATGGTGTTTACTGTTGGTTAGTGACATATTCTGACTTTGAAATTATAATGTTTCTATTTTACCATTAAATAACTTATTAAATAAGAACTAAATTTATGTATTAGAATTGGAATCTTGGGTTAATTTATTTACTTTATTAGAGGAGAGAAATAGTATGGGGGGTATTTTAATAGAGTATGTTTATACTTAGTGCATCCTTCTATGCCAACTCATACATGCTAGTATGTTGTGAGTCCACTGATGATAGTTTGCATTCCTTGTTTGTAACAAGTGGTTATTTAAGTTACTTTTGCCTGTTTGTCACCTCCAAACAGTCAGTAATTCTGCTCAGATCTCTGACCCTGTTTTCTTTGCATCATTTTCTGTAAGCCCTAGAAATGGTTGTTTGTAAAAATTGACAGTTTCTAAAATAAAAAATTAAATTAAATTAAAAACAGCTTGTCTGGCACCAGTAACCATGCCACATCACTTATAACTGATTTTGATGATTGATAACACTTTAGCAAGTTGTCATGTGATTGGCTGACTAGTAAACTGTTTTAAAAAGATATAATTTGAACTGGTGAGTGTGAGTATACACTTTCATGCACACATTTTTAAAAAATGTATTAACTGGAGCATGTAATCAATATAAAATGCATTTATCACAAATATTATAATGGTAAAGCTGGTTATTTATTTTAAATTCTCATACCTATCTTTATAAGTGTTTTTATAGAAAGGTGTTAAAATGTACAGTGCATATCACATTGGACGTAGCGGAACCCAAGAATGCAAATACACAGATTTTAATGTAGGTGTATTTTATAAGTGTTGTATTTGATTAATTTGGTTTGGTTTGGTTAATATTACTGTAGATATTATTAAGGTTAATATTTTACATTATGTAAAAAAGGGTCTTGGAATTTGTCTTAGAGGACAACACCTAAAAGACAATTAAAGTATTTCAAAATTGTGGATCTTTTGGGATTTTTTATGCACAACCATTTCTAGGATTTACAGATAATAATAATAAAGAGAAAATATTCACTCAGTGGCAGTTGTGTAAAGAAATGTCTTGTTAAAGCAAGAGTTTAAAAAAGAATAGGTTAAACTTTTTTAAAGAAGAAGAAGAACAACAGTAATTGAAATGTCAAAGATTGTAAAATATCAGTCATAGAGATGGGCTACAGTTGGGTTAAAAACAAAAAAACTGACTTAAAGATGTATTTATAAAGTGTCCAGTGAGTGTACATACTGCATTTACAGTTAGCTGATCTATAACTGTTTCTGTTAAGAACGTAAATTCTAAATTTAAAAACTAATACTCAGTACACAAGACAAGGTATATTGGGTAACTGAGAAGACCAGGTTATTGTTTGTTACAAAGTGAAGAATTAATTTTTGCCACTTACAAGTTTGGTATGAGAAAATAAATTGAAATTTCAATAAAATTGAAACTACAGTATTTCACCAAAAGCAAATTTATTAAAGTACATGTGCCAAAATGGTTTGACATTTTAATCAGTGTAACTTGTAATTTTAGCATTAGACGCAGCTGCTTTTTTAAATCTAATTATGTGCAATGCATTTAAAAAGAGGTTAAATGCCATTAAAGGTGTAAAAATGTTAGTCTGACATTGTAGAGCTTCTGGAAGCAACTAAAATGGTATTCCATCATGTGTGGCTGGTAAACCAGAGAATTTAATTTTGGCATTGCTGGAGGCATACTCTAAGCTGTCAGTAGTCAGAAGATCATCCAACTTATTAATCAAAAAATGCTATTCTACATATTAGAAATTGTCAGTGTGGGTGGGCTTGAAACACATCAGCAGTAAAAGAGACCCCAAAAAATATCTTAACAATATTGTGTCAAAACATTTTTGTTTGCTATGTGGACATTAGAGTGTTATCCTTAAAATAATAAGGAATAGTTAGGAAATACTTTTTATATCTGATCAAAAGTGGCCTCATGTCCATTAGGGTACATCCTGCGTGTCAACTGACAGCCTTACTAAGTTTAAGAAAGAAAATTAAAAATATTTTGCTGCAGGCTTGGGTTCAGCCTGGAAAAGTATGCAACTGGAACCAATCATGATTATTAATTACATTTTCTCAGTGTTTGCCAGGTACAGCACAATTCCAAAAATTGTATTGTGTTTCTGCTCTTGTCCTCTTTTTTGTTTCTGTTTCTTTCTTTAAAAGATGCAATAATTTATCAAAAACATGTGTAAGTATACATCAGCATTTGTAATTTGACTTTAAAGGTAATTTTGTGTATAAATATAATGTAGATGTTCAATTGCAAATTAAAATGAATGTTTTGCTTAAGGTTGAACTCATCTGACTGACCCTGCCGCTGTCTGGATGAGTATCATCAGACTTAAGCATATTTAATAAGAGTCTGGCAAAGGTGGTTTTAGAGAAATCAGGACACATGTAAAGCCTGTATATATTTTTACATATTTATTAAGTATAAATGTTAAAAGTACTGATAGATCCCAGAAAAAGAACCAAACAATTAAAATCAAGAAAAGCCTTTTAAAATCTTTCTGTAAAATTGGTTAAAATTGAACACAGGTGTATCACATCAGGTGCACATGATCATAACATCAAAACATGGAATTATGTTCTTGGGACATATTTTAATTATTTAGACACCTGAACAGTAAAAATGTTTGGTTTAAACAAAATACAGCATTCCAAGAAAATATTTTGGATGATAATGAAAGACAGTGGTCATTATTTTAGTGATCTATAAGCCATTAACTAGGCACTGCACTTTAAAAGTGGCAAGTAAGAGATTGATAATTTTCAAGATTGCCTACATATCAGAGACTGAAGTCATTTTAATATTTAATAAAACAGGTAATATGATGTCATATGTGGGTCCAGAGAGCTAAAGTAATCAGTGGAAGGGGTCTTTATGAGTTCAATAATTTTAAGAAATGAAATGTAAGTAAAATGAACAGACTTTAAAGTGCAACTGTAATCTGTACATGTTAATAGATTAACAGAAAGACCTGGTTTTTGTAATGGCACTCCAGGTGTCTACCAGTAGTTTTCATAACACAGAGTTCAGGGTTAAGCCATGGGCAAGAGTGCCCAGCAGGGACCTGCCTACTCTTTATGGCATCAAATTAGTTTCATATTTTACAGGTTTTATTTATAAATGGATAACAGTACCTCAGGAAAAGTTGAGAATGTGGATTGGTAAACATTTATAGTACAGTAAATATTTCAGTTCGTAATATATTTATTTTGGAAGTAGCAATGACTTTTGCCTGATTATAGATGAGTATTGTTACAACATTGTATCTGGGGGAGAAAAAAAGACCCAGGATGTAGAGTAACCAAACTAAAGAAATGAATTAATAAGTAATTAAATATAAATTTCCCTAAAATAACAAGTTCAGAAAACCCGAAACCTCAAGGCCAGCAAACAAACAAACTGTAACAGACCTCCAAGCCTCAAACCCCAGATGCTCACCCGAGGGCAGCTGACGTTACCACTGCTCTCTTTCACTGCAGAAGGTCCACCTCTCAGATAGACTGAAAGCTTGTTCTGGGCTGGAATCTGGAGACTTGAAAACTCCTGATCTGTGTAAAAGATAAAAGAAAATACAAAATTAAAAATCACAAAATGAACACAAAAATATTTAAAGTAATTTAAATGTTTCAAAAAAAGGAGGGTTAAAGTAAAAAGTATTTTAGGCTCAGTATCTACCCTTCTCCACTGACTGGATAATCCTGAGCCTCCTTAGTGACAAGACAGTCTGGAGTTCACCCACAGGACCTGACAACCACTGGGAAGACAAAAAAAAAGAAAAGAAATGCAAAATATACAAAGAAGGCCAATCTCACCATCACCAGATGATCAAAGGCTATGATACCATTTGCTACAATCTAGGAGCGGCAGCAGAAGTCCCCACTGCATGCCCCACCTTACACTTAGGTGAAATGTGCACTCTTCATGTTCTTTCTATTTCCAGTGTGTGGAGCAAGACGTGCAGTCTTATCACCTTATCACCTTCCTGTTGTTAGCACAACAGGCTTTTGAAGAAGCTTACTATGATTCCTGGATTGTGCTAACAGGCAACCAAGGAACCAACCCGTGAGGGCAAGTTGGATGCTAGCACACGTCCACCGTCAGGCCGCCCAGTTGTAGCACAGGCCATTCTCACTCGGAGCTACTTGCAGGAATATTTGAATTGAAAAAAAAAAAAAAAACACACAGCATGAGAGCCAAAGGAATCACACTACTCTTGCCCTGCTAATAGGAAAAAGAAAAGGCTCAATACCTCAGCTGATTACAGCATACTACACCCAGATGATTTAACACCACCCAGATTTATCACTTTTTCTGCCAGAATAGGAGACCCGCTTGGCAGACTGTCCACGCTGAATCCCTAAAATAAAATGAAACGAAACCAAAGGTGTGATGCCCGGAGCTGTGTAATGTGTGCCTTTATACAGGCACCACAGCTACAGGTCGTTGCTCTTGATTGGCAGGTCTTAGTATAAAAGACCTGCTGCAGTGACATTCTGTAACTCCTGCAACGGCAGAAACACCATGTCTTCTGATTTTTGCTAGAGAATCCTAGGGGTTACATTTTTTTTAAATAAAACAATTTATTTATTGAGAAAAAAAGCAACTTATTTATTTTAAATTAATTATAAATTTGAATAATTGTAAACAGCATTAAAATGGGATTCAAGTTATTTTGAATAACTGGTTTGCTTGTTGATACATAAAAGGCTGTTCTAAGTATATAAAAACTGATGGTCTGCTGGGATCCTTCTGCACAACCATCTCTATGGTTTACAGAGAATAGTCAAAAATGGGAAAATATCCAGTGAGCAACAGTTGTGTAGTCAAAATGCCTTGTTGATGTTAGAGGTCAGAGGATAGTAACTTTAATAACCTCTCTTTATATCCAAAGAATGTAGATTACTCCAACACATCAAACCTTAAAGAAGCTAGCATTAAAGTGACCGGTTACAGTTTTTGTGGACAATTGGTTGTTTACTTGTTAAATGCAATGTTTGTGCATTTACTGCATCACTTGTATCTTTTGTAATACTAAACTATAAATAAAAAATATATTCATGTCCTACAATAAGTATTATAATATTGGCACATAATTGCATTAAAGGAATAATCAGCATAACTGTCATAGATTATTTAATTTATTGGGGGGGGGTTGGCAAAATTTTTGTTTCTAGCTCACCTTTGATAATGCAAGATAATTCAGTGTTACCATAGTGTAACAGTAATTTCTATTCTAAAGTATTTCTCAAAATTCAACAATATTTAAAAAAACATATAATTCTGTGTCAACAAATTTTAATTGTGGATTATGTCAACTAATCAATGCAGTCCCAAAAAAAAAAAATTATTAGTCAATTTTAGAGAGGCATTTAGTTGTTTATGTTACATTTTTTATGCAAAATATATAGAAATGTAAAGGATTCACAACATTTCCAGCACCGCTGTATTTGCCATCATTAAGTGGGAGTTTAAGTTTCTTTCAAAATAATTATAACTAATTGGTTGAAAAGTTTGATTATGTTTTGTGACTGACTAAATACTATGACACAACTAAGTGCAATAGAAAATCCATACTGTACCAAATTGTATGTGGTATGAATTAATGTAATTAAATAACAATCAATAAGCATTTGATGAATTAAACATTTACCTTAAACAAGAGTATTTATGTATCAATAAAATATTTTTAAAACAGAAAAAACATGTAAACTTTACACAGAAAAGATCCTGGCTCCCCTAGCCAGGGAATGTAATACAGGCTTTCATGCAGAAATTCAATAACCCCACCCACTGTACCACTGTGATACTATAGAAAAAAGACTAGATAAAATAATATTGTAATGAATCAAAGCTATATCATTTGACATCATGTCACAGTGTATATTTAAATTTGGAGCTTTACTTTGGACATTATACTTCTGGTAGAATCAATGCTGCAACGTTCGATTGACAGCTTTTGGTGCATCTGATGTTTTCAAGTACTACTTTGACCAACCATGACCCCAATCTGAATTAAGCATTGATAAAATAATAATAAAATTGAAAATATCAATTTGCAGTGATGCAATGTGCATTTAAATAAAAATCAGGTCTTTCCACAGTATAAAACACAAAAGAGTGACACATGCACACCTCTGTTCCATGTGTTAACATATAATGATAAATGGGAGCCGAACAGAAAGTGAACTGTGTGGCTAAATAAAAGAACCTGACCCTGAAACTCTATCTAACAGTGAGTTCAAACCCCAAACTCAATTCTAATAAAGCCATGTTTTCACTGAAGGAGAAGCACTGCATGTTACATATGGCATTAATATAGTCCACACTGCCCAAGATGAAAGAAATCACACTCCCCATTTAAAGTAAGTGGTGTGTGATTAGTGAAATAAGTGGTTAGGCATTTCATGTGGTCATGTTTACTCACCAACTGGAGCATTAGCAGCAGGAATAATAGGCTATCAAGGGACTTTTCAGCTGACATTGAAAGGTGAACAAACTAAGAATAATACTGCTGCAAGCTTATGCTTTAAAGCCATTTCAGGCTGCTATAACGACTTATTACTACACCATAAAATCACCTTGTGGCACTACTGTTCTAAAACAAGCTAAATCCACTTGTCACGTTTATGTAACTAATATGGTGGTCCATACTTAAAAAGGCAAGTTAAAACAAGAATTGTTATCAACATTGGACTTTCTTGCTTTATAACACTATCTTTTTAAGCACATGAGCTGAGCTGTGTTACGCTTGATCTAAGATGTGATTGATAAAAACTTTATATGATTTAAGAAACAGTTTGTTTGTATCCTAACAGAAGCATGTTTGTCTCTGGAGAATGGTTTGCACATATGTAAATTTAGTAAAATCTCTTATACCCATAGTGTAGGGCAAGGGTTACTGACATGGTGCTTGTGGAATGCCCATAAGGACCACATAAGTTGCCCTCAGGCCTGTTCTAAAAATAAATATTTGTCATTTTCCTACCTTGTTAAGTCACTGTTAATAATTATTGTGAGAAATCCTTAAAATGATCAGTGTCTTCACATAATTGAATATTATAAATTATTATTAATATTATTATAACATTAACAAATTTGTTGTTTCAGAAATGTGTATCTGATACCCAGTATCAGGTAGCAGAAGTATGAACTGACAGCCCTTGCATTAATTGGTACCCAAGAGTCAGTTTTAAAAAGGTTTTTTGACCTCTGGTGTAGGGTATACTGATAATATAGGGCTGTTGTATAATATTGCGATTTATTAAGTGCCAGTTTTGTATTGTTGATCAATCAGGACCATTAGTTAATATGACATTAAAATATTTATACCAACAGTTTCATCTAGTTGCAATATTTTCTTGAGTAAATAAATGCACAATGTTTTCTCCTTGGACCACTTTTGATAAATATTGATAATGGCAGAATAGAAACACCACACAAGATATACAGATTTAGAGATACTCTGTCCTAGTAGTTTAGCCATGTCACAATGGGTTCCAAAACTCAATGCAATGAATGCAGAGCTAAAAACACTGAGATTTATTAAGAAGAAACAAACCAAAATAGCAGTAGCAAGTCCAACAAATGGAACAATCACAAAAACTAGCAAAAACGTGGAAAACCATAAAAAGTCTAACAAATGCTAAGAATTGCAAAGACAAGTTTGGCAAAACTTCACACTGAAGGTTTATCAAGGTAGTCCTTAAATATCCTATCACAGGTGTGTCTTATTAGTAGCTTGGTGAGTCAGACCATTGACAAGAGCTGTGATTGGTTGTTTCTTGCAGAGGTGAAACCTGCTCAGTATCAGAAGGGAACATAGATGGGACAAGCCATCACACTTTATTCTTGTCATTTATTTTACTGGTCATAATGTTATGCCTGGTCTAGACTGAAGGCAAAATACATAGAAATAGCATTGTAATAATAAACATTCAAATGTATGTATTTCTTTTGAAAAACATGTACTTAAAAACAATATTTTATAGTTTTCAACTGTTGGATACCTTGAGTAGCCAAATGCTTTCACTGAGTTCTATATGTGTTTGTGTGTTTTATAGGGCAAACAATTGTGCAGTATTACTCTGGTCTCTCTGAGACTACAGGTGCTTCACATTACCAGTGCTACCCTAAGGAGAGAAAAAAAATACTGGCACAGATTGTTCATGGACAAATGAAAATGAGAAAAAGGACTTGAAGTGAAGATAGTTGGACCGTATATGGAATTGAAGTTTTAATTCATGGCCCCAGAGTCTGCTGAAAGCTTTAGCAAGACATTTCAACCAAGAGCCAGAAAAGCCCATATTGTTTTTGAATTGAATTGAGTTTCTGAGAAGGAAAATGCATTTTGATGTGCAAGTGTGTAAGCGGATGAGTGTTTTTTCATGTGTGCTTGTTTATGTGTTTGCCCAGGCCAGTGACTGAATGTCCTTTATGCCCTGTGTGGTATGTATATGTCTTTGCCAGGCCGCTGTGTTGGAGCAATGCCATGTTCAAAGTAAAGGGCATTAGGTCAGAGGGTCATTAAGAGGTAAGCGCAGGGAAAAAGGAAGCAGCTTAATCAGAGTAAAGCTTGTGGTTTCCTGTTAGCAAACAGGGCACAGAAATCATTTTTGTCTATTTGGTGCTCACTTTTTATACCCTTCTCACTTTTTAACATAGAGCTACACCAAACTTATAATTTAACCTGCCAGTGTTTGCCAGTAACATGTGCATGTGCTTTTTAAGATGGTACACCATTTTAGTACTATTAGCAACAATGTTTTGATGGAGCCCATTGATGGACTTCTCTTCACATCATCACATTTAAATTATTTTATTTAAAGCTTCTATGAAGGTTTCAAAATGGTGAGAATCAGATAAATCTGGGGCTTTATTTATCAAGCGCATTGAAGTGCCATTTTATATTTTTTTAATTTAAAGTACTGATAATCCTACTCTCAAACTTGAGAATAAAAGCTATGTATCAACCTTAGCAAGTTGTAAAAATTACTCCAACGTTTGCAGACATTACTGTCCTAAATGATTTGGAGTTTCCAGTACAGGATGTCACTGAGGTGAGAGAAACTGTGGGAACTATACAGTTTGATTAGTTGGTCTTGTTTACTCATTATTGCATATTCTATAAATGTATTTAAACATTTTAAACATTAAAATGGGGATTTCATTGGGTTAACCTGTTTTTGTAGAC
>JANDJT010101861.1:0-11354 GCA_024331685.1 Stegophilus panzeri
GGAGGGACCTTAGATGAGCAATGGTGCCAGAAAATGAGGGACAGGTTAGCCATCTGGGGGGAACAGAAAAAGGGGCTACAGGCGAAAGCAAAGACAATAAATCAAGAGAGGATAGTAGGTTGGTTTGAAAGTGAAGGAAAAGACAGACGAGAAAAGGAAAGAATGCAGAGGGAACGGGCAGAGATGATGGCAAGGAAAAAAGAAGAAGAGAGAGAAGTAGAACTGACAAAAAAGATAAAGGAAGCGATTCAGAAAGAAACAGCCATGTCAGCAAAAGAAAAGGTCAATGAGATAAAGGGAACAGCGCCACCATGTGAGAAACAACGAGAGCCGAGACCACCACCGCCGTACAATCCACAGTTTCTCCCGCAGATAAAACCAAGGAGACGTGCCCCGAAGGTGGGAATATACATGATGAAGGAGTTGGGGGATGAGGAGGAAGACATGTGGAGGGAGACACGGGTGGAGATTAGAGGGACATTCGAAGGCCTCCAAAGACCCCACCCCAAAAAGCCAAGAGAACAAGGAAACGGAGAAAGAGGAGAGAGAGAAGAGGAGGAGGAGGAAAGAGACTTTAAAAACGAATGGAGCTCACCACTTGAAAAATCTGGGGTGCAATGACCAACAGGAGGCAGCAAAGGAATACTTGCAGGGATACCCTGGGATCTGGGAACACCCAACAACTGAAGTACACCGAATATCCCACGAGCACTCCTATGCCAAGCGGCCATGATACACCCCAAATGGTAAGGGACGAGCGACAAAGAGAGGGACTCAACAGGGCGTGAGATGAGGGGGGGAATGATGAAGAGAAAGAAGAAGAAAGGAGTTTTCCAAGAGATAGCAAAAGAAAACAGTATGTTGACGGCGGATGGGACAGGGTGATGGAAGCTAGATGGGGGAAAAATGGTGGAGCAAAGACAAAGGAAGGGCATGTGGTTCGACTGGAAGGTGACGTGGTGATCACTCCGTACCCTTCAGAAGAAGAACAGATACTGGAAGATAGAGTCCAGCGTCTAGAAGATGTGGCAATATATGACGAAGAAAAAATGGTGGAGCTGGAAAACCTTGTAGACCAGACAAAACAGACAGCGAAGTCAGTAAAGAATATTAGAAAGCACCAGCTGGAAGAAGTGAGAAGACTGCATAAAGCGGAAAAAACGCTAAATCGCTCCACGGCTAAACAGCTTGAAAACATGTGAGACCGCTAAGGCTTTGACCCTAGTGCATGTATTATCTCACAAGAAGGGAAGGAAAGGAGTGAGAAAGACAAGCTCTGACATGGGCCTGATAAACCTGGAAGAGGGGGTAGTGGAGGAAAATGAAAAGAGAGACACCAGAGATAGAATGGAAAGCGACGAAGAAGACGAGAACGATGGAGGACGAAGTGATGAAGAGGGCCTGAAACAATAGCAGTAGCAATAGCAGCAGGAGGAAAAAGGAACGAGCAGGATAGGATACACCACGGATATTGAGAGATAGAGACAAATTGAAACCACCAACTAAATACCAGGACAGGCAGACAGGGGCCATAAGGAAGACACGGTCTGAAGCCAATCTCCATGGGGCTGGTCAAGTCACCCAGCTGCCCTTGATGGTTAAAGGGAAGGCTCTTCACTATGCACCATGGAGTTTCATGGATCTAACTTGCTTAATCCAACGGCTGCCCAGCATGTGCGAGGGTGGGCAGAAGTGGATCACGCAGTTCGAAGAAAAGACAGCCGGCCAACACCTGGCGATTGGAGACATAAAGGCTATATTTTGTCAAACAGTGGGTAAGGGACGCGCAGAAGAGATACTGGACTTGGCAAAACATGGGGATCTGATAGACAACCCCCAAGCTGACCCAATTCCATTTGGTGCGTATCGACAAGAAATATGGAATGCAGTAAGAACTATGTACCCCGCAAAAATGGACCCCGGGAAGCTTGAAACCATAAAATTACGAGAAGATGAGAACGTGGTAACCTTCGTGCAGGGCTTTCAAGATAAATGGAGAGATGAGACGGGGGCGAAATAGGACGAATCAGTAGCAAGCGTGGGCCTGTTCAAAATGTTGCTAAAGAAGGCCCTCCCAGAAGAGGTACAGAAAAAACTAGAAGAAGTGGTGGGGCTAAACTCAATGGAATGGAGCTCGTTCATGGCACATGTGACCCATCACGTAGAGCAGTACAGGAGGCAAAAAAAGGAAGCTAAAGACGCCACAGAGACGTTGCTGGCCCAACTGTATAAAGCACAGCTCAGAGAGATAGTGAGGACCAAACAGGAGGAGAGGGAATGGAAGAAAGAGAACGTCAAACAAGTCGCTGTGATGGTAACACCTGAACCGACAACCTCTCCAGCTGGCGTAGCCCCACCAATACAACCACCTGTGGGTCTGATCCAGCCACCAGCACAGGTGATGCAAGTTCCAATATCTATGCAGCCCACCCCAGCAGATTACATCTACCATACAGGACCCCCAATGCAGCAGGGCCCTCCCACATGGGGAAGAGGAAGAGGGTACGGATGAGGCAGATTCCCACAAAGGTTAAATGTAGCAGTTGAAGGGTGCTGGGAATGTGGCGACCCTAGCCACCTTAGAAGAAACTGCCCATACGTCACAAGACCAACTTGGGGGGACCGCGTGGATAGGGCCGAAAGAAGAGGTCAAATGTTGGGACCAAGAGCCCCTCACCCGATACGAGAAAACTACAGGATGCAATCCCAGTGGCAGCCCCAACCCCCTGTTCCCCCAGGTGGCCCCATGTATGGCCCCTACGGGGAGCAGCGCCCCAACCAAAGTTGAGGAGGCCTAGAGAAGCCCAGGGGAGAGATGATGCAGTACGTCACCACACTGCACCCAGAACAAGAACCAACTGTCACAGTGACGATCGGGCACACGTTGCAATCACCCTTTATGATCGACACTGAAGCCACATATTCAACATAGGGAAAAAAGGCTCAAAGCTCCCCCTCACATGTAAGGCCATTCAGACCATCGGCTTCTCAGGAAAAGTACAGACCTTGTCTCACACACACACAACACTGTCTCACACACACACACACAACACTGTCTCACACACACAACACTGTCTCACACACACACACACACACACACACAACACTGTCTCACACACACACACACAACACTGTCTCACACACACACACACACACACACACACACACAACACTGTCACACACACAACACTGACACAAACACACAACACTGACACACACACACAACACTGTCACACACACACACAACACTGTCACACACACCGTTTTACCGAGCCACAAGAACTAACATTGGATGGCGTGACAATACAAGCTCCACTGCTGTACTCACCAGGTGCGCCTGTTAACCTACTAGGACATGACGCACTGTGTAAACTGGGGGCACAGATACAGTGCGAGGCAAACAGAATTTGGGTAACATTCCCCAGATCCATAGCCACGCAATACATGCTTTTGCACGAACCCAAACACACGGCCCGTGAAATAAGTAAAATGTACTGGTTGGAGATATCCGATCCGTCTCACTCAGAACTCTGGCAAAAGTATGTAGAATGGAGACCATGGCTGCAGTACATGCAGCCCGACTGCAAAGAGGCAGAGACTCCATTACACTGTACCATTAAGTACGATGAAGGAGGACAGGACCAGGAATATGCCCAGATGTGGGAAGACATGGAACAGGGACAAGTGATGGACATCAAAATAGTGGATATAATAAGCGGTCTGCAAGGTGTGGCTGCCATGATCAAACTCCTGGAGAGAATCACGAATTGGTACCAGGTGGATGAGACGGCTCCCCATGTCACTCTCATGGTTGCAAAAGGGTTTGAACCAAGGGAGGTAGGGTCAATGGTAAAGCAAGCAAGGGAAGTTAGGGAGTGGAAACCGACTGACAATCCGTATTTACACAATTCAATGGATGGAAAGTTTGTGCGAATTTCGGCAGTGGCAGTTGACCCTACGACGGAAACCAGCATCAGTATACGCGCAGAAATAGACTAAAGTAGTTTTCAAATGGCAGTGGTGGAAGCCACAGAGGAACAGGAGAGTGAGGACATGTTGAGAACGGTCCCAGAACAGTTATGGACAAAACATCCGACGATGTAGGGCTCGTTAAATCAGCAGGACTAGCACAGATTAAGGTAAAAGAGAATGCAAGGTTGCCCTATCAAAAACAGTATCCCCTGTCAGTGCAGGCCAGAGAGGGTATAAGGTCTACAATACATGGGTTGGTAGAAGCTGGAGTGTTAATCCCCACCCAAAGCTAGTGCAATACCCCCATTTTTCCAGTTAGGAAACCTGACTCAGATAAGTGGCAGCTGGTACACGATTTACGTGCTGTTAATCAGGTAGTGATACCGGAAACGCCTGTGGTGCCAGACCCGCACACCCTTCTGTCTAATATTCCAGAAGGGACCAAATGGTATACTGTCATAGACCTATGCTCGGCGTTCTTCAGCATGCCATTACATCCGGATTCCCAGCACTTGTTTGCATTCACATATGAAGGGCAACAATACACGTACACCAGACTCCCGCAGGGGTATTGTGAAAGCCCATCCATATTCAATCAGGAACTGGCTCAAGACCTCTCAGCCCTAGAATGTCACAGCACAGTGTTGCAATATGTTGACGGTCTCTTAATTTGTAGTGCGTCCAAAGAACAATGCTAGCATGACTCATTGAAAGTCCTGAGAATGCTGGCTGAAAACGGCCACAAAGTAAGTAAAGAAAAGTTGCAATTTTGTAAGCAGAAAGTGGAATACTTAGGCCGCGTGTTAGAGGGGGAGAGCCGTACGATTGCACCAAAACACGTGGAAGCCATTAGCAAGGCCCCACAACCAAAAACAGTACGTCAGATGTTGACATTTCTTGGAATGGTGGGGTTTAGTCGACTATGGGTATGCGAATTCGCATTAAGGGTTCAACCACTAAGGGACATGATTAAAGCAGCAGATCAGTCGCAGCTGAATGCCCCCCTTGTCTGGACTCCTGAAGCCCTAGCAGCGTTCGTTGATATAAAGAATGCTTTAATGACTGCTCCTGCATTGGCGAACCCAGATTACAGTAAGCTGTTCCATCTTTATGTGTCCAAGAGAAAGGGGTATGCATCCACCGTCTTAACTCAGCATCAACAGGGCATGGGGAAACAAGCCATTGCCTATTATAGCACGGCCCTCGATAATGTGGAAAAAGGGATGCCACCCTGTTATTGCTCCCTGACAGCAGCCGCCTTCGCGTACCAAAAAGTGTCTTCAATTACAATGGGTCATCCGGTCACACTGTACACGACCCACGTGGTACATGCGCTTCTGACAAGTCAGACATTTGTGATAACAAACTCTCGCCGCACAGGTTATGACTCTATACTGTCAGCCCCAGAGCTCACTATAGAGCGGTGTACAGCAGTAAACCCGGCTGATAAACTGGTAACCCCGCTTGATGGCGCACCCCATGAATGTGTCGTGGAGTCAGGAAAATTCTTGAAAGCACGTCCTGATCTGGAGAATTACCCCATAGAGAATGCCCAGCACACATTCTTCATGGACGGCTCCTGTTTTCGAACTGATACAGGCAATAAAGCTGGGTATGCGGTAGTAGAAGCAAAGCACCACCCAGTGACGTTTGAGGTAGTAATGAGTGTTCCCCTTCCACAACCCTGCTCGGCCCAGTTAGCAGAAATAAGGGCGTTGACAGCTGCGTGCAAACTGGGTAGCGATAAATGTTGCACGGTGTACACAGATTCAGCCTACGCTCATGGTGTCTGCCATGTGTTTGGGCCGATCTGGGCTCAAAGGGGGTTTCAACGGGCAGATGGGTCCGTCGTGACCCACAGTGAAGCGATTTCAGATTTGTTATATGCTATGACATTGCCCTCAAAGTTGGCTGTAGTGAAATGTAAAGCACATAAGACTGATGATTCCTTTATCACTAAAGGGAACACGATTGCAGACGAGGCGGCAAAAAAAGCTGCCGTAGGGCCAGCTCAAATGATGGCTTTGACTCATCCCGGGGAGGGACCGATGTGGCATCCACAGGAAGACAATGTAGCCCATATTGTGGAATTGCAAAATGCCGCAGGGGTGGCTGAAATAACCACTTGGATAAAAAGGGGGGCAAAAAAGGAATCAGGAACAGGGTTGTGGCGCAGCGTAGAGGGTTTGTGTGTAGCCCCAGCCAGCTTTCTCCCGCTGCTGATCAAAGAAGCTCATGGTCTGGACCATACCAATAGAGCTGAGACTATCCGTAAAATTCGCCAGGAGTGGTGGTCCCTATACCTGGCCAGTATGGTAAACCATGCTCTGAATAGGTGTGACGTGTGTATCAGAAACAATGTGCGGAAGAACTTTACTGCCCCCCTAGGACACATACCCCCGCCTATGGGACCCTTCAGGCATATAATGATGAACTATGTAGACATGGGAGCAGACAACAGGAAAGAAGGGAAGCACTACATTCTAGTAATAGAAGATTGCTTTAGCAGATGGATGGAGGCAACTGCGACCTCCAAGGAAAATGCCAGATCCACTGCCAAGTTCCTATGTCGCGAGGTCATTCCTAGGTTTGGTATCCCCAATTTTCTGAGCGCAGACAATGGTACCCACTTTGTAAATAACTTAATTGAGCATATCACGGCTGCCTTGGGGATAGACCATAAGTTAGGATGTGTATACCACCCTCAATCCCAGGGCATGGTGGAGCGCACAAACGGCATCCTAAAAAGTAAATTGGCGAAAATATGCGAGAGCTCTCGCCTAAATTGGGTCCAAGCTCTACCATTGGCGCTAATGAAAATGCGTTCCCAGAATAGCCATATCACTCATTTGACCCCCCACGAAATGCTCACTGGGCACCCAATGCCCATGGCCTTTACTCGAGGTCCGTACTCGGGGCCCTCCCTTGAACAACTGGAGGGTGAGATGCAGGAGTACGTCCGCACTCTCACCCAAATCCATAGACATTTGTATTCACAGGTTCGTGAGGCCGCCCATGGAGAGGACGAAGTGCGGGAGGATGTACGGCTAGTGGAACCCGGAGATCAAGTGTATATCTGCATCTTTAAGAGGAAGAACCCCCTTGAGGGACATCGAGAAGGACCTTTTACCGTGGTTGCTGCAACCCCCACGGCTGTAAAGGTTGAGGGGAGGGACTGCTGGTATCACTTGAACCACTGCAGCCACACCGGAGCAGGTAAGGGACCCTGCTACGCATCCCTACTGATGAACTCCCTTCAACATCTGGTCGAGGCGATACGAAGCATCGCCCGACCCCTACCGATGAAGAACTTTCAACCAATAGTGACAGTGGTTCGGATGTGGCACTGAGCCCTGCTCACGGCACCAGAGCCCAAACCAAACGACGGGCTGTTGAACAGTTGACCAAACGCCATACAGACGACAGTGCCTCGTCTAGTGTCGGATCTCCGCCCCGCACCTCACCCGAGTCCAGTCCGATCCCAGCTCACTCACCCTCGGTAGAGGTGACAGGTGACGAAGCCTCTGGCACAAGGGATCATTCACCCCCAGCTGATGATATCTTATCCATGCTTGTCCAGGTCATTCAGGGCCCCACCGACCCCGTCACCTCGCCCTTGGAAACAATTGACTTTGATACGCTTAGGTCCCTTGAGGGCGTTCAGTGTCTACCTCCTGAACTCCATATACCGCTTGAGTCTTTGCACACACCTCCTCCGCCCGATCCAGATGTGGCCAATGGCGAGGGCTCTGCCACTTAGACACGCTCACATGGGGACGATGGTTGGGGCTGCCTGGACTATGACTTTTATGGCATGTCTACTGAAATTCTTTTTCCTTTTCTGTGATCCGAACTTTGTGGAGGCTATTCATACTCACAATGCTACCCTGGATCCGAATGGCATGATCCGACCGCAGTTAAGTGCTACCCCCCACCCAATCCCCTTTCTCAGAGTTAGGCGTGATCTCTGAGATTGGTATAATGTCTACGGTCCTCTGTGGGTCCGACTACCGATGCCACGTGGCACACGCTCGCCTTCTCCCTGCCGAGCTCGCTTTCCCCAGTTCCTCCCCCTGTTCTCGGACGTAGTTTCTCGTAGTTCAATGTGTGCGCTGGCTCTCCTTAGACTCGCCCACGATTAATCTCTGATTGGAGGGAGCCCCCATTTGGCTTCGTTCACCTTCTCCCAGGCCTGTACGGTTTAATTCACGTGGGGCATCTTCGGATTATTGGCACTGTGCTAACGAAGATGTGCATTTTCAATAGTTCAACCCCGCCGCCCACTATTGGTCCCCTGTGGCTGTCCTTCCGCTGTTCAGGTAAAACATGTTCCTATCACAATCTCATGTTCACCCCATCCGCGTCCCTCTCAGTGTGTTCCCCCCCATCGTCCTTTTGGTAAACACGTCTCACGCTCAGGTTTTTATGAACTTACAGCGTTATTCCATTTCCACCGACAACACCTCTCTTGCGCAGGAGCAGAACAATATGTATTTAGCATGGATGTTCCACACTGCCCGATCTGTAACGGATCGCTCGTGTCTCGTTTGTCATGATCGTAGCCCTACTCCCCACTTCATGTTACCCCTGGGGAATCTTACCGAGTGCCTCACTGACCCCTACTCATTTGAGTTTTTGTGCCCTTCTATTTGCCTCTTTGGGGCCCTCTCTGTGGAATATGGCCCATCGTGGATGCATAATGCTAGCTCCTCATGCCTCTTTCGGCCCGTTTTGACTCAGGAGTCGGCTTTTGTCCTCGTCCGTCTGGCTCTGCCCCGGTTTTTCCTGTGTGCCTGTGCTCCCCTTTTGGTGTTTACCCCATGGGTAATTTGTCCTCCCGCTGTGATATCTCCCTGCTCGCGGATGATTTGCAGATTGCTACCCTCCCTGCCTGCAATTCTTCTACGTGTTCCGGGTCTGTGAATGTAACGATTCCCCTCTCGGACCTTAGCATGGGCACCCTGCCCCTTGCTGATGTTTTCTGGTTCTGCGGTGGAAATCGTGTTGGCCAAACTTTGCCTGCAGAATGGCAGGGATGCTGAGCCCCTGTCAGGTTGGATGGAAGGACCCGTGTTTTGTTGCTGGCTGACCGGCCCTCGTCCGGCCGCCCCCGTTCCCGCCATGACACGGCCTTGTGGACTCAGTATGTCCATGATGCTGATAACATGAGCAATTCAGATTGGGCTGCTGATAAGACCGTCCATCTTGACTTTGGGGGTACCCCCATAGGTGTCCCCACTCGCTACGAAGCCATGGAGGCCGTCGGTAGTGGAGTTGCGTCCATTCTGTTCACAGCCGTACACATTAACCGCAATGCAGCATGGATTAATTACATGTGGTACAATCAGCAACGTTTTATCAACTATTCCGTGGCCGCGTTCAGCCTGATCCGTGATTAGCTTCACGCCACTTCACTTATGGCTGCTCAGAACTGCTTCATCCTGGACCAGATGCGTGCCCCTGAGGAGGGTGTCTGCACGATGATTGGCCCCGAGTGTTGCGCAGCGACCGGTGCCCAGGGTGCTCTCTCTAAGGTCCTGGCCCACCTGCAGGCCCTGCAGGAGGAACATGTGGCAAACTCTGGGTTTGGGGCTCAGGTCCACCTCCCATCGTGGCTCTCCTGGCTCCTCTCCGGGGACTGGGCAGCTACCCTGACCCGCTTGGCCGCGTCCCTGCTTGTCCTCCTTCTCTTTGTGGGCCTTGTTGCCTGTTGTATTGAGACTGGTGGTGTCCACCGTCACCACTAATATTTTTCGGGACAATACGTTGTTATGGGTGAGGCGTTGCTGCCTCAACGGGGAGTGGTGTTCAAGCACAGGCGGGGGGCCACGAGTAGCAGGAGGATGGCTGAAACACCTGACCTCGACCATGCGTATGAGGATTATGAGCCTGAACATGGACCCCAGACCTTATATGATGACGACGGCAAATGGAAACTTGACCGGATAACGGAACCGGTGCACCCTAGTGCGGCTCTGCCAAGTGTTGAGGATACTCTGGGCGACATTCCACTAGAGTCTGGTGACGGGGAGGTCCTCTAAGGCCGGAGGCACACGCAGGAGATTGTGGGAAAGGGATAAGTATTATAAGTTTCAGTTTCGAACCAACCTGTACACAGAAGGTCCTGTTTATACAAGGTAGTGGCCACCTGAGGTTTATCCGAGAAAAACAGGATCCACCACAAACACAGGAACGACAGTCAAGTTAATTATGTTCACATGTGATTACAGGATGGCAGACCCGAAGTGATAAACGAGGGGTCTGTCCTCACCAAGGAGTATTACTACGACCAAGCTTGTCATTTGCTCAACTACTAGTGGTACGATGGCGCAAGGATGAGAAGACTATGTGATGAGCCATGCCCTGGGTGTAAGTGCTAGCCTAACCTCTCCCCAAGGGCGGCCCTCTACGGTACGTAAAGTGCCTGGGCCGAAGACAACCAGCATACTGAAAGACACTGCCGGTTGAAGAAGAGTGGACATTTATGTAGTGAAAAACAGAGACTGTTTAAGTGGGGTGTTATAAAATGTTTGTGATGAAACATGTAATGTGAAGTGTAAACACATTCAGGCATGAGAAAAGCGAAAACGGGGTGCTGCTGAGCACATAGTGCCGGCAGGGTGGGAATTTTCCTCTAAGAGAGGTATCCCCCCCCCCGGAGGCGAGGTTTGACTTTTGGGAAACAGCATCACACAAGGACCTATTTGCGAGGTCCCGACAAATACAAAACTGAGGGCTGACAGGCCCGGTTGCGAAAGATAGGGACGCGTAGATCCACTCAAGTAGTTATTCATAATATTCACTCGTATTAATGACATTAGAACTACTAATCAGTATTTAAAGGGAAGTGATAGATACAAAGTTAATCAGCATTTAATCAAAGTAGTTAGGTTTCGAAACAGTATATAAGTATAGTGATTAAGAAGCATAGAGAAAAGAAGAGGCTAAGGGGTCCCATGGCTAGATTCATCTACATGGGTCCAGCTCAGAGTAGATGTAGAGGGGTCCTACGGCCCGTCCTCCAGCTGCCAATCGATTTTGAGGCCCCCGGGTGCACGGCACTAGAACGTCTCCCACCAGCGTTAGGAACCCTCCTTAGCTCTTACCAGGATCAGTGTAGTGCAGAAATAGTTACAGTTAGGGACCAATTTGACGACAAGTATGACCGTCGTCACTACGGCTTCGTCAAGGTGACCCTCCGACAGTTAACGAGGGATGGCCAAGGAGTACGACAAAACCAATTTATTCATAGGTACCTGCTCAATTTAAGTACTATGTGAGGCTTTAAAGAGAGAATGTTGTATGTAAAATAGATATGAAATAAAACACAAGGGAGACCAAACATGAGTAGCACATGATTTTTATTGAGAATTAACTGGACT
>JANDJT010102432.1:0-11334 GCA_024331685.1 Stegophilus panzeri
GTTCTGTTGAGCCTTTGGTCTTACCTTCCTCTGAAGTTATAACTCAATTCAATAGGTTATTTCTAACATAAATTCTCAATTTGTTTTATTTAAGCAAATACTACCACTGTACAATTAGAATAGGAAATTTAATGTAACTGACCAACAGTGTTTTTGAGAACTTTCTTCTGGGAAAGATCCTCCCATGTTGCTAGACTGCATTTCATTAGAAGCACAGGTATTTCCTAAGGAAGTGAGATCAGACATGGTTCTTTGTCTTTTAAGACTCTGTTAGGCTTCCTGTTTGATGGGGAAAAAATGGAATGCTTATTGATTGCAACACTGCACTTCTGCACCAAAAAATAGAAACGGAAAAGATCACAGGATGCTGGACATCAAACACTCTCTTTAAGAATGTCTGATCTGTGATAAGCTGCACAGCCCACTGCTTTCCAGCAGCACACAAAAGCAGATCACTCTTCACATTTGTTTAAAGCTCCTAGGCACCATATCTTTCAATAATCCTATTAGTGCCATGTCACAGACTAGACCAGCCATTATCAGGTAAAACCCGATTTGACCTTTACTTTACCTTAAAAAAACACCAACAGAATAAAACAGAGAAAGTTTGTTTTGGGAAGGCTGGGTTTCACTTTAACTGTAGTTTAAATTTGCCAATTACTAGTCAGATTTTCCTGCATATCTTACTTTACTATTGAAAAATGTTAATAAAAAGTAGACATATTGTATGTGTATGATCTGATCATCTTCACAAAAATGTTTCTACAGATAACAACTCACTGCTATGAAAATCCTATCACAGACACCAAAAACAAGACTTTGCCCATGTAATATACAATTGAATGTTTCAGTATTATTTAAAGTAATCATTTGGAATGTAAAGTTTATATTTAGTGATGCAACATTAACAAATTTTTTGTGTAAGTGGCCTTAGCAATTATACAAAAATCTGTTAGCATCTGTTTGTTTAGCTAAAAATTCTAAAGTGCATCAAAATGTAAGAAGTTTTGAGACTATTGTTGGTTGTTCATAGTTTACATTTAACCTTTATTATAAGCTTCAGTTTAGTGTATCATTAAATTAATGTAATATGATTGATCTGATTTGTAGCATTTTTAGTTTAATTTTGGATTTTAAAATGTTTTGTTTAATTCTGGCTAATATATAAAACACTGTGTACACACACTTCACACATCTCTCAAATTTGTAGGCTCTTTAATTCTTCCAATTGGTCAGATGCAAAAAAGGACACAGAGGACCGACTGACTAACTTTTTTCTCTGTCCCTGTGTCTTTTTTTGTCTTGTGAATGTGTGCTTGTGTTGTGTCATATGTATACATTTGTTATCTATCTCTCTCGCTATCTATGTATCAATCTATCTATATCTGTCTATCTATCTATCTATTTATCTATCTATCTATCTATCTATCCATGTATCTATCTATCTATCTATATATAGATATATTCACATATCTATATTATGAAGTCATATCTAATATATCTAATGAAGCAGTCAAATAGTTTTGGACATTTACAGGAATAAAGTTTATATTTTAGGTTTTTTTTAATGTTGATTAGTAAAACATTTTTAATCCTACGTACTATTTATGTGCACAGTACTCTGAGAGGTTTTAAAAGGAATAGCTCATGAAATTGAAGCATGCTGATACCTTCATGGCATGTTTATATCTAAACTGACACAGGTACTGTGGTTACCTCTGGCTTGGAAAAACTATGTATTACTGAAATGCTGTCTGTTGTGTGTGTCCACTGATGCCCTTTCCTCTCTATTAGCTTTAGATCTTAAAACCCCAAAGTAACATTGGCTACTTTGGTAGCCTAAATAATGCCGAACTTTTGATAGCCTGTACTTGTTTTGGTTTTCCACTGTTTTATTTATAAATCAAAGCTTCAAACACTGAGTGTTCAGTTTGGACAAAGAATCACATCCTGTTTTTAGTGCACCATTCCTGGCTTTCATTTGTTGTGAATTGCTGTGGACTCTTCCTGTTGAATTAAAAAGTTGTCTCCAATGAAAGCCATTTTTAGGTGTATTGTTTATTTATAGTTAGCTCAGGCTATGGTTGGGAAATTATGCCCTGCCAAACTGTGTATCAACTTTACAATCATTCTTATCACAGCCCCCATTACATCCTATGAGTCATTTCTTCCAAAACTACTATTTTTGTAAATATAAGTTTACCAATTCATGAATGCCATTCAGCAAATATTCAATTACAGTATTATACAAATTATAATAATTATATAACTATTTAATAACTTTTAGTAGATAAAATAAGAAAAATATAAAATCATATAAATTTTGATTTTCAATTGGTTTAATACTTAATGGTGTATATCCAGGTATGAAATAATGTTTAAATAAATCATATGTTAGTTAATAGATGGATAGATACTTTATTAATTCCAAAGAAAATTTAAGAAACATAATTGTATTTTGGACATATCTTTGGGTGGGGTGATTCAGGTACTTTTTCTGTGGCGTTTGTTCTTCCAATGTTTGCATGGGTTTCCATCAAATGCTTAAATTTACTCCCACAGTACAAAATCATGCATTAAAAGTGAATTGGAAAATCTCAAATATAACTGTATTTGATATAACTGTGTATAATAAAGGACCTTGTGTAATAAATGAACCATTTCCTGTCATGTATGTAACTGAAAAATGCATTTTAAATATTTCTAGTTTGATAAGTATAACTTATTTATTCATTCTGAATTTCTATATATGTTCTATGGAGCATAAAATGCAGACAACTTACTGTAAGAGATTGTGGAGGAGTTTAAAAAATAAAAGCCAAAAAATAGATAATAAACCAAACGCAGCCTGGAGTCTATTGTATAATACAAGAACAATAAATTAACAAAACATATCTGTGTGGCAAAATAGCTTAAATGTTTTTATATGTTTATTTTAGAGGCAAAATAAAAATTGTTGTTGTTTTGTGTCAGTAGACGATCATATTTCATTCACTGGGTCTGCTGTTAGTAGCTTCTGTGACGACATGTATTTACCAGAAACAAAAGCAACAAACAGACCCTATCATTGAATATAAAACATAGCTCCTCCTGTAGAAGAGCAGTTTGGCTCATGTACAGTGATGCTTAAAGGCTTGTAAACTCCAAAGTTTTTAAAAAATATTTTTGTATACTATTTACCTAAAACATCATCAGAAGTCCAAATCAAAAGAACCAAGTTTACCAAATTAGACAAAATATTATACTTGGTTGTTTATTTATTGGGGGAAAGTATTCATTCTTATATATTTGTTAAGGGCAGTAGTATGTGAACCTTTTTTTGGTATCTGGTGTAACTCCCCTGTGCAGCAATAACTGCAATGTTTTGGATAATCATTAATTAATTCTGCACACGGATGTAAAGGATCCTCAACACAGTTCTCTGTACAGAATTGTCTCAATTGGGGGATGTTTGTGGATTTTCACACATTATCTACCCACTTCAGGTACTTGCACAACATTTGGATTAAGAGATGCTGACTTGGCCATTCCAAATTCCATGTTTTCGGTTCATGTTTTGACATTTCCGTCATTGGTATTTTCTCTGATAAAATTCACAATTCATGGTTTAATTAAGAAAATAGAACCAAAACATAATAATACCACCACCACCATGTTTTACAGATTCCATCAGATGTTTTGCAGGAATGTCATGTTTTTCTTTTTCAAAACATAAAACTTTTTACATAAAATGTTTTTCATAAAACATTTCTAAATGTTCTATTTTGGTTCCACCTGTCCACGAAACATTCTTCCAATAGTCTTCTGGCTGGTCCATGTAAGCTTCAGTAAACTGTATATAAGAAGCATTTGGCTTTCTCCTTATAACTTTCTCAGACACATTATTGTTATTCAGTGCTTTTCTGATGATGAGCCCATGAAAATTAACATTAGGTAATGTGTACTGAATAATACATGCTATGTTCTTTGAGTGATCTTTATTGGTTGACCACTAATGCTTTGGTACTCTCATGTTGTCCTTTCTTGTTGACCTGAATACAGTATGTTTCTACATACATATACTTATGAGTAAAGTATCTGGCTTTTACTGTTTTATATTTGTGTCAATTACTGAAGTTGCTGCTATCCAGCCTGTCTAATGCAATAAGGATAAGTTCTGATGTAAGAGATGTGATAATCCTAAGATATTCTATACATAACTGCTATCCTAATGTGATGTTTTTACATTACATCTTATGTTTTGTTCTGGCATATTTTAATTGACCTGTCTTTATTATATTATGCTTAAATATTTTAATACATTTCATTTCATTTAAAATAAAAATGTCTCTTTTTTTCTCATTGAATCTTTATGGACTACTGTGCTGCATTGCGGATCTCATCTTGATCTAAGTGTGTAAATTTGTATTGCTTAGCACAAAAAAGAAAAATCATGTTTACATTTAATACACTCACTATACCTTTGCCATTTATTTTGGATAATTGATTTTGTACACTTGTTTATATGCAGTGTGACTAAAATACCAGAACTTAATAATCAGCTATGACTTGCTAGTTTTGGATGTCAAGCTTTAGTTTTTTCTCCAGATTACTGGATGCACTGGGGCTTTTATCAAACACATTTAGGTTTGGACAAGTTCTCTAATTTCTTTCTTATTTAAGTATTTTTAATAGATCGCTAGAGTCAATATTTTATTAATCTTCTTACTCTGACCTCTTTGTTTTACCTGCTCCTCTTCAAGGCCACTACAGTAGATCATGCTCAGCATCACGGACTTGGCTGGATTTCATGCCATATGTCCTTCCATATGTAACCCTGCCTATTTATTTAAGCTTGGAACAGTTATTACACTGTAGTGGCTTCATATATACAGACAAATTTTAGTATCTCCAGTTAGCCTGGTGGAAGATTTTGGTCTGTGGGAGGAAACAGAAGCACCAGTAGACACCCACATGGACACAGGCAGAAAATGCAATCTCTACACACTAACCACTAAGCCACCATACTATTTTTATGTCATGGAAAATGCATTTAATAATTTTTTTTAAATGTATCTTTAATTTTGCTAGTATAATAGTAATGGTTTTCATCATATGGTCACATGAATGCCTCATGAGACTGTCCTGTGACAAGAGTAGTGTAAGATAATGGATTAGGATTTTAAATATAAAGGCTTGTGAGTCTAATTTCTAAATCTATGAAAAACATCCAATACACTTTAGTGATATAAGTCTTTTGTGTTTTCTTTATCTGATATATTGCAATACTTTATTTATATTAATAGCAACTCACAAGTGCTTTAGTTCAAAGTAACATAGCTTTGAACAAATAACAAATAAATACCTTTGAAACAACTAAACTAGGATATATTATTAAAGTTATTTTAATTTAAAACATTTCACAATAACCAGCTAACATAAGTTATTATCAAGAAAAGGAATCATGAGTAACTATAAAAATCAGGACATCCCATGAGTCAGTTTCTTATTAAGAAATGTTCATATAAATTCATTCTTGTTTATTATAAATTAATTTAATTGCAATTCAACATTTTTTCTTTATATAATAAATATGAGTATTTTAATAAAGGAAAATATTAAGATGCCACTACCTTCTAATAACTGGTGTTGCCCCCTTTAGTTGAAATAACTTCAGTGAGACCCTTCCCGTAGCTATCTACCAATTTCTAACATCAATCTGATAAGTTTTCCCTACTCCTTAATGCAGAATTCTTGTAATTGTAAGATATTAGATGGGTTTATTGAGTGTACAGCCTGTTTCAAGTCACCTCACAACATTTCAGTCGAATTAAGATCCTGCTTTTGACATTTTTGACCATAGTTGCAGGGTCCAGGTCCATTTGTCCATCCTGAACAATAAAAACTATTCAAAAATATATATTTATCTGTTTCCTGCCTTGTTAAATTATTGTTGATAATTATTGTGAGCAGTCATTTACTTGATTGTTGTCTTCACATAGATTAATATAATTAATTATTAATATTAACATTTAAAAGTTTGGTGTAACTGTAGTTTAGACAGTTGTAACCAAATTTTAACTTTTCTTTTAGAAAAAAAGTATATTATAAGGACAAAATAGTCCATTTAGGCTTTTATTAGAGTTGCACATGAAAGGCAGACTAAAAAAAGTCTGTCTATCCTAGTATGGGGCTGTATCAGTGTTTGAATAATGTGCAATGCACAATTACTAGCATAAAGGCCAATGACCCATTGATGTATATACAGTATGTACAAATTTTGAAAATGTATTTATATAAATAAAATCTATCCAATATTGCATATTTCCATTTCAAATGACAAAATTATCTAAACCTTTGCTTTATCTGGTGTGAAAACCCCAGCCCAAAGTACAACAGTTACTAAACATGTTAATCAGTCCTGATTTTAGCCCATACAAGCTGCTTCGGCTTTGTGATGAAGTTGGGTTTTATTCACTGTTTGATTCAGGTCCTTCCACAATATTTTCATAGGATTAAGGTAAGGACTTTGACTTGACCATTTCAAAACCTTGGCAATATACTTGTTGTCTTGCTGCATGACTCAAATTTAGTTCATAAACATATTCCTAGCCAATTTACTTTAGAATTATTTTATATAATTTAGAATTCATTGTTCCAGTAATGGATAAGATTCTAACACAGCAATGCATTTTCTTTCCCTAAACCTATTACTTTTCATTTAAACCAAATAAGTTACATTTTGGTCTCATCCATCTACAAAACATTCTTGCTTTTATATAGAATAGAATATAGAATAGAATAACCTTATTTGTCATTACACATATTCTGATGTACAGTTCAACAAAATTGTTTCTTTACATATCCCAACTTATATTGAGGTTGGGGTCAGAGTGCAGGGTCAGCCATCACACGGCACCCCTGGAGCTGACAGGGTTAAAGATTCTTGCTCAAGGACCTGGCAGTGATCCTGGAGTCTAAACCCCAACTTACTGGTCTGTAGATCAACACTCTATCAACTAAGCTACACTGTCCCTGTAAGTGTGTCTCTCTGGCACTATAGACTGATAGGAAAGACTGGCGTTGCATGGTTTAGCTTTTTACTGCATTAAGTTTTAATGGAGCAGAAACAGAGTGCATCATGCTTGCCAATCTACCTGCTAAAGTAACCATGGCTTAGTGACACAGGAGACACATGATTAGATAACAATGACTCATCACATTGTGTCTAGCAATTAAACTTGCAGTAGTAAGAGGGGGTATAGATACTTCTTAAAAATCAGCTTTCCAGTTAATTCATTCATGGTAGCTCATATTTTTACATCTTTGATGAATAGTCTATTAAAATCACAGGCAGTACAGAAGGCTAAATAAAAAGGCTTTAAATCCTATGTATTTTAATTAAGGAAGACAAGCAGGTGAGAGTTGTGTGTAAAAGCAAGCTTACTGGTGTTGCAATTTGTTATACTTTTGGTTTTGTTTCATCCATTCAATAGATGCAGGTCCACTTTCTTTTGTCAGGGATTCATGTGTACCCCAACTGACACTAGGTTTTAAATATGTGTACATTATATTGTGTGGGTAAACAGGTTTTATTTCCCTTCATCAAGGACAGCATTGTGACACAACCATAGCACTGTTTAATTTTTGAGCGTTTGCATCAGCTCTCCTAGTGTTATCACAATGCTAAACTAATAGCTGTGGTCTCTGTAGTGCACTTTTGCCAAAACATCTTCCCGCCAGAGCTCACTATTGGCTCAGTAAAGACATGTTTTTATCTTGTGCCAGCAACAGCATTTAGTTACGCATAGCAGCTCAATTTAATAATCTTTTTGTTTTCTGTCTTACAGAACAGTGGAACCAGTCACCTCAGCAGACTAAATCACGAATGCCCCTGGGTGTCAGAATTGACAGTTAGTAGCACTTTTAGGAGTGCTGTTTATACTGATCTTACACAGGTTTCTCAGCCATGGACAATTTTATTTGTCCAGTTTACTTCACCTGAATATTTTGTCAGATTTGCAGATTGTTAATCCCACCTCCCATTAAATTTTCATGGCAATCAATTGTTGCCATTTGTTTTAAAATAAAGACCAACAATTAGTCAGAAAGGTTTTGTTATAATTTCAGTTAAATTTCTGTAACGAAACAATGTTTCTCCAGGACTACTAGCAAAACATACAAAAGGTCTTTAATAAATATAAAATGCAATCCCTATCAAAACATTTTCATTCTAAGTAATTAAGAGAAACTAGGCAGCAAAGAACATTTGACAATTAACAATTCTTCTAGCTGTGTACAAAAATGTGTTTATACTGCATTT
This sequence comes from Stegophilus panzeri, assembly GCA_024331685.1. Taxonomy (NCBI): domain Eukaryota; kingdom Metazoa; phylum Chordata; class Actinopteri; order Siluriformes; family Trichomycteridae; genus Stegophilus; species Stegophilus panzeri. The sequence goes on from JANDJT010102432.1 coordinate 8,303, forward strand.
GTAGTTTGCGTTTGTGTTTGTGTGGGTAGAGCTTCAGGATTTTAACCAGAACGTTGGGGGTTCAAATCCAGGTTCTACTCCACAGTCGCTGTTGAGCAACACCCTTAACCCTGCCAGCTTCAGGGTTGCCATGTGATGGCTTACCCTGAACTCTGACCCCAACTTCCATAGGATTTGGGATATGCAAAGAAACAATTTTGTTGTACTGTAAATCTGTATATGTGTAATGTCAAATAAAGGCTCTTCTATTCTATAAATCCAAATATGTCTGTTGGTTAGAATAGAATAGACTAGCCTTTATTTGTCATGTACAGTACAACAAAATTGTTTCTTCACATATCCTAACTCCTATAGAGGTTGGGATCAGAGAGCAGGGTCAGCCATCACACGGCAACCCTAAAGCTGACAGAATTAAGGGTCTTGCTCAAGAAACCAACAGTAAATGTGGAGTAGAACCTGGATTTGAACCCCCAACCTTCTGGTTAACATCATGAAGCTCTTTCCACTCAGCTACACTGTCTGTAGTTCATTAATTGTTTATATTTACTTTTAAACATCATATTAACTGAAGCATATTGGGAGTAGTTCTGTGTTAAGTATGTTGTTTTCACATTTCTATCTGCCTTATTAATAGTATCAGGGAAAATTGCAATATAAACAATCTTTACTTTTTATTGCCTGATCCAAGCAAAAAGTCACAAAATATAAGTACATGTGTTTCATGCTAGCAAAAAATACTTCTCACACTGAAGTACATTATACCAATAATACCAAAATGTGTAATACTCATGACAGAATCAAATTTTTGCTGCGATGTAAAAGTGCTGTCCACACACTACAAATGTACACGAATTAATTTTAAAAAAGCTACCCAGAATTTGTTTTTGTGCAGCATATTATAAGTGACATTGGGGACAGTGTAGCTTAGTGGGTAGAGTTTCAGGCTGTTAACCAGAGGGTTGGTGGTTCAAATCAAGGCTCTACTCCCCAGTCACTGTTGGGTCCTTGAGCAAGATCCTTAACCCTGTCCGCTCCAAGGAAGCTGTGTGATGGATGACCCTGCACTCAGACTCTAACCACCAAAAGAGTTGGGATATGCAAAGAAACAGTTTTGTTGTACTTTTCATCTGTATATGTGTAATGACAAATAAGGGCTATTCTATTCTAAGTCTGAATATGAATACCATTCCTAATGTTTAAAATAATCCTTATAAACTTGAAGTTCTTGACCTAAATCTCTAATTTCTGAGTATACCACTCAGCGATAAAATTCCCCTTTTCTTTTTGGCTCAACAAAACATCACTTGCTGAAATCAATGTCCTTTAGGAATTAAAACTTCCTCAGAGTTCCTCCCTGCACGTTAACCAAAACAGACTCCAGTCTTTAGTGCCTTTCTGTTGACAGAGTCTGGAGCCTGTCTCAATTCACTGTTGTTATCAGAAACAGGCCTGTCAACCTTTATGACTGAGAGCTAAAGTATGTAGCAATGTTGTGTTCTCTTTCTGCTGACTACCCAGTCATGTACCTTTAAAAATAATTACTTTATAGTATAACTCTGTAAGTGCTTCTGATTTATAGTGAGGAGTTCATAATAGTATGATTGATGAAACTGGTAAAGAAGGCCTGTGTATGCATGTGGGTGTTTGAGAGGGTTGAGTTTTGCACTTTGGCCCCAGTGTGGGCCTCTTCAGCTTTGAGTCCATGCTAATCTCTATTGTTCATCTGGTGCCTGCTCCTGAACAGGCATCCATTTAAAAAGTATGATCTTGCTTTTTCTCAAAGAAATAAAAATACTTGGTCAAAATGTTTTTTTTTTAAAAAAAGTAAATCTTTAGTCATTTTGCATGAAAACAAAAATGTACCTCTATATCACAACATAGTTAGCTCTCTTTTTTGACCAGGTTGACTCTTACTGTTAAGCTCAGCTAAGGTAATGACATTATTGCACTTTTGATTTACAAGGTACAATTTTTTTATATTCAAATGGGGACAATGTACAGTTAAACTAAATATTGCTGCTTTAAATCCATGTTTTACTGCACAGCAACATTTGTGTTTTTAAGAGGGTCATACAAATTTTATAATTGTTTAGACAATATACAGTACATAAGTTTTACTAATGAAGGTTTTTTTTACTAATAAACATTAAAGCCTAGAGGTGTAAAATAATACCATAATATTCCTATATGATTTAATGATTGTTAAACTAATCACTTTACAAGTTATAAGTAACAAATTATTACATTACAAAAATCCATGTGGGGTGCTTGCAACTGGCTGGGAAGCATTTGATTAGAGAGCTGAAAATATTTTATAAGATGTTCTGTACTTAATAGCACATTACACATCCATTGTAAAATCCCTTTAAAAAGATAGGTTAAGATTGTACTGTAATTATTGTAAAATATGTATTGTTTTCTGTGAATGCTATTATTATTATTATTATTATTATTATTATTATTATTATTACCTTATTACCAATGCTATTAATAAAAAAATAATTAAAAATTAAAATATTTGTCAAAGCTATGTTCCCTCCATATATGGACATATTTTGTGAACTCCAGTTCCCAGCATGCACTTCTGTAAGAAACACAGACATGGACACATTAGTGTGAATCCTACTCATGGTCTTTGTCACCAAGCTACTAATGAGACTCACCTGAAATGTATATTTAAGGACCTGCCTAAATGGATATCAGCTGTGAAGTTTTGCCAGACTCATTTTTGCAATTCTGAATGGCATTTCTATGTATTGTAATTTCCAGGTTTTGACTCCTGTATGTTTTTCTTGTTTTCTGATTCCATGTCTCTTGTCATTTCTGGTTTGATTTAATTTGATTGGATTACTTGATTGATGCTAATTTGATTTATGATTGGTTCATATTTTGCTGAAGTGTTAAATTATCTGCTTAGTAATAAAATATATAATTAGCTTTTAGCTCTATGTTTATCATGCCAAGTTATTTGCCCCTTATGACAATATTATTAGAAGGATTGGCATTACTAATTTAATTTAAATTATTTTATA
>JANDJT010102645.1:0-11327 GCA_024331685.1 Stegophilus panzeri
GTGTATATGTATGTATGTATGTGTGTATGTATGTATGTGTGTGTGTGTATGTAAGAATGTATGGATGGTGCTGTTAACAATGAAGCGTGGTCAGGTGAGAGTGCTGCCACGAGGAAACAGGAAGGAAACTCCAGATCACTTAACAATAACACCCAATCAGTCGTTCTGATATTTTCCAATGGCAGAAAAAACTTTCTCTCTCAAACAGCAGGAATCTGAGGAAGATGAAATCTTGAGTAGTGCCGTTAATTGTGATCATTCATAAAGGTCACCGATACAATAGAGGGGGAGTTAAGATAATACCATCTGACAGAAGAAAAATTTGTGTAAAATATTATATTGGTGAGTAAATCACATTCATCTCAATTTAATCAAAGGCTGTTCAAATGTTTATACGTCTGCATGCACAACGCATCGTTGTATTCAATTTCATAATCCATGAACATTTTCGATTTCAAATGTACTGATTATAACGACCTTGCAGCGTAATTGCAACCATAAATCTAATTAATTTTTCTAATTGTAATTAATATTTGTAGTATGATTTTTTTTTTCAGATGCAGTGTTTTGAATGCCGATGAGCCAGTGAACACTAATTTTGTCTTTTTGTCCTAATTGCATATCTTGCTCATAAATCATCCCTCATTTTTCATTGGCAATGTCTGGTTCAGTGCATGTACTGCTGTCAGTAGGATCAAATGTAAGCATTCGCATCGCAAGGGTGAATCTTCAACCAGATTGCACTTTGTTGCATTTGGAGGAAGTCTTAATCATGTTCAATTTGCAGAAGAAATATATGACTAAATGAAACAAAAAATTCAAATTCCTAAAGAGAGAGATTGTGATTTTTAAGGAAATCCTGGTGACTTATGCCTTATTAATGAGAACAGAACCTGGCATTAAACAAAACTATTATCAAAATATGAGAATAAATACAATTTTTTTAATTGATGATTGAAGAACTCTCTGGGTAACAAGTGCAGTTTTGGCAAGTGGGCAGAGTAGCTTTTTTAATCTGCCACCTATAATGAAGCTTTTTATTCTGTCCAGTGCCTCACCACTTTCTCTTGAAAACAGGTGGTCATCAACTGCCTTGGAGTTTCTTAAGTGTTTGTACAGTGTATCTGTCTCTGGATGTGTGCAAGAATTTGTGATGCCAAACAGAATTATCTTTCGCAATATTCTAGATATATTCAACAAAATGCAGGAACTGGGATTTTAGAATGTTAGAATGTTGCCATTTAAAAACTTTAAACAACTAGTGGGAGATTATTTGCTTTTACGACAAGACATTGTTTCTCTCCCAAAAAGTTATGCTCAGATGTCAGATGTTCAACGGAGAATAAGAACAACACCCAAAATCAATACTTGTATCCACAACTGCTGCCTGGAATTATTGAAATAGTGGTAGTCATGCAAGTACTTAATCCATTTAAGATTTTTTGGTGACTGCAAGTCTTTTTCTATGAACTTAACAAGTTACATGAGCAGATTCATGAATTCTATGAAGGTGCTACTTCAGTAATGGAAAGTCCATTGTATGATGGATCTCCTTGTGCTGCAAAAGGAAGTGATGGCAAGTGGTATCATTCCCTTCTGAAACAAAACATTGTGTCTGATTTTGTGAAGGTATTTCATGTTGATTATGGAATGGTAGATTTTGTTGTAAATATCAGACCTTTATCTTCAAAGTTTTTCAGACTTCCAGTGGTCATGTATTCATGTTCTCTGTTTGGTATTATGGATGATGGAAATGGCTGGACTGCAGGTCAGATTAATAAACTCAAAATGGTTTTGCAAAATCAAATCTTCATTGCTAAATTCATCAGACTTAATTTGTGTGACATTCTATGAAAATGACAACATAAATATTAACTACAATTTAGCTGTCCAGGAGAAATTACTTTATGTAACCGAAGAATCTAAGGTCATGTCATCTGGGTTTTCAGAGGAAGTGACAAGTATCAAACATGAGTGTCCTAAAGAAAAAATAAATGCTTTTCAACCTGAACAGCCTTCTTATCACACTAAAAGTCACTTTGTCCCTCCTGAACACTTATTTACAATTGGAAGTGTTGTGGATGTAAACTTATCATACATGGAAAATGACCAGATATTTTCGTGCCAGTTGGCAGATCAGTTAGCAAATCTCAGTACTCTAATGCATGATATTCAGAATTATTACTCAAGCAGTCTATTTCAATCCACGACAGGTTCCATTTGTATTGTACATCATCCAAATATTGGTCTTTGGTACCGGGCACAGATTGCTATTCCTTATCTGACCTCTCATATTGATGTGCAGCTGATTGATTATGGCCAGATTTTGAAAGTGCCTTTACAAGATTTGCGACCTATTGATCCTAACTTTCTAACATTAAAATCCCAAGCTTTTCAGTGCAGCTTTTATAACAGAACAAACTCTGGATATTTACCATTAAGTAAGGATTCTACATCAGACATTTGTAAACCTACAGACCAAGAACAATTGAAAAAAAACTTTCTAAAGTGTACAGTATGTGCAGTTATGTATGACTCTCAAAACACAATTTGCTGTGTTTTATATCTCAGTCTCCTTGTTCTTATAACTCAGACTATTTGCAGTTTTAGAAGAAATATAATAACACTTCTGGGCAGTTATTGAAAATTGTCTGTGTTCAAAATAACAAATCTGTTACATTAACACACAATCCTAATGTGGGTGCAAAAGAGACAGTGAGGATAATGTGTGTTAAAAGTGTAAAACATTTCTGACAAATAAGATTCAGAAGTTTTGTGGTGTTGCCCAGGTGGCTAGACAACAATTTTCCCCTCAGATGATGTGTCTTGCTAGTTATGGTAATCAGTGGCACAGAGGACAAGTCAAGTCTATAAATGCCAAAATTATTGTGCATTTTGTTGATTATGGTGATGTTTTGGCATTGGATAAGTGTGATGTTTTACCACTTCCTGCTGAGCTTAGTTCAGTCATGTCTATTCAATTCCAGGCTGTGTGTTTCCAACTTTTCAATGTAAATTTAGAAGACTCTCATGAACTGAATAACTGGTTTAGGAATCATATAACTGATAGTACATTTACTGCCACTATAATGAAGACAAATCCTGATGGAACACTTTCTGTAAAACTACAAGACGGAAAAACCAACATTAATTTAATAATGAAGGAGAAATTGAATAAATGTAAAAGAGAAAATGTAGGCAATCACTGACCAAAGACATCAAGCATTTTGAAGTAAAAATACAAGTTTACAAAGATATGTGTCAAAATGAATTGAAACAATCTGAGCAAAGTCAAACAAATATTATAAAACTAAATGTTTCACTCCAAACACATCAAAGTGGACTTTTGACTAGTAAAAGCACCTCTGGAAAAGTTTGCAAAGGCGATATGTAGCCTCTTATTCAAAATTCACAGACCTTCCTTCAAGATCCCTAACTGCAGGATTATTAACAGAAGTGTACATTTCACATTTTAACAGCCCATCAAGTTTTTCTATTCAGCTTGCAAGTGAAAAAGTGTGATTTTTTCCCCTTGTAGACAAACTAAATCTATTGCACAAGTTACCAGTTGATTTTAGTCAGTTGCATTCAGGTGACATAGTAAATCCAGAGTATCCCACAGATGGTGCTTTGTATAGAGCAGTTGTTAAAAACAAGAATAAAGATGGCACAATTCTAGTGGAATTTATTGATTTTGGGAATGAGGATACATTGCCCATTTTAAAGTAATGGCATTTGGAAGCATATTTTCTTCAATTTCCCTGATATAGCATTCACTGTTGTATTTCTCCATGTGATAGTAAAATACAAGCACAGTGGTCAAAGGAAAAATTTTAAAAATGCCATTGATGAAAAAAATGGTTTGTCACTTTATCAGACAGACGTCATCTTTTTGGGAAGTTACCATAAAATAACAGGACATCATTTCAGCAGAATCATTAATGGATGAGAAAACAACCATAAACTTAATATGCAATAAAATTTACTCTCAAGATGTCTGTTCAGGAAAGTACAAGAAAACATAGTTGTCCTTAGGTCAGACAATAGAAGTATGTGCCTCTTCAATTATAGGACCAGATTACTTTTGGTGCCAGTATAAAGACTCTACAAAGCATATATGTGCTGTATTTGTGTGAGATAAGATGTTTCTCAGTTCTGTCTGTTCAGTTCTGAATTTTGTCTAGTAAAGTCTCAGAAGGGCTTTTTGAAAAATGTGGGAGATGGTTTGATCATGATGCTTAATCTGGAAGGTGTTAAGCAGTCTGAATTTAATTGATAGGTAGCTCAGTTTTCTTTGTTCAGTGGGCAAATAATAAAACTGTATTTACCCACAAAACAACTGAATTCTAATAGTTCATTATTAATAAACAACCTAGTCCAGTTAAACTCTTAAGTGTGTTAACCTGGTCAAGGCTGCTATTCCTGATGGTAAGTGTTGGTATGGAGCAGTCAACAAATAACTAATTAAGAACTATATAAGTTTAGACTTTGGAAATGAAATAACTCTTAATTTTTATTTTATTTAAATGTTTGCAAATTTGATGAACAGCTTCTGCATTTCATCAAGAAAATACTGTTACAAAATGTAATGGAAGAAGAAACATATTTACTGTATGGTGTTTCCACAATGAGTTCTAATAAGAAAGTTTTGCAAGCTTATCACAAAATCTATTTGGGATCACAAGGGTTTTTCCCCAGTAACCAAAAGTGTTTTGGGGCTTACCATATTCAATGCTAAAACTTTGTGACAGTGGTTATTGTAACATAGCTTGAACTTTCACAAAATATTCTAAATCAATGGTCGGTCAGTTTTGATCCAAACATGGATCATTGTTAAAGTAGTTATATGATCTAAATTCTAATCGTCTAATTTAATATTATGTGAATCTGTTTAAATCCTGCTTAAGCAGAAATTTTAAGGACATCATGATTTTTATGATAGAATAATTGGTTGTTAGATGCATTATAAATGCATTTTCACTTGAATGTCAGCACTTTAATAAAAACGTTTATGGCAGTTACAATATAGTTTAAGTGCTTTTGGCTTTTACATTGTGGACAGGTAGGTGGCCAGGGCTGAAACATTGTTGCTTAACAGCAATAAGGTACTGAGTTAGCACCACACATGGGATGGTCAGGGTTCATTGTATGTAAAGTTTGCATGTTCTTCGCTGTCTGCATGGGTTTACTTTTAGTGCTTATGTTTTCCCCAACAGAACTTACAATTATGCTAAAAAACAAACATGCAGCTATTGCGTAATCTGTTGCTGTTTTTTGCCACAGTAATTCAAACTTTATTGCTTTTTAGGAGCTGTGTAACCAAGCCTGTGTGCTCTAAACACCCTTGTGTCTCAGGGACGCCAGCATTCTGCTTTGAAGTTTCTATGTGCCCATACTTTTATTCTTTATTATTCCAATATGGTTTCAATTTGTAAAAAAAGTAATTTGAATTTTATAGATACTTTACACTATGTAATTTAGCTTCTAGGATGATCTTCTGACAAAGTGTGTCAGTGTGTATTACATTATACTGCCAGTTCTTGTAAATTACTTTGAGACAGGATTTCAATCACAAGTCATAATCTTAAGAACCAGCTAAATACTATAAAACCCCCAGGTCATTATGTTGCCTGCCCATTATAGTTTGCCTACTCAGTAGCACAAGCAATAATGTTTAAATGACTAAATGTTTTAAACAGTATTTACCTACTAATAATTTACTGGTAGAAAAACAAAACACCCAGAGGAAACACAGACACTGGGAGAAACACATAAAAACTACTTAAAAATAGGGAATTCTGAGGAAATTATTGTCATCGCTCTGTAATTTGCAGCTTTAAAAGAAACATCTGTATCAGATTCAATCTGCTCAGTCTTCAGTTTGAAAAAAAAGGATCACACCTTGAAAAGCTGAAAACAAAAAAAAATTAAATTTCTTTAAGTTGGTTGTTCCCAAACAGCTGTGTCTAAAATCTGGACTAAGTACAAACAAAATGAAAAGGATATAAAGGGAAGCATGTAGATAAAAAAGCAAAGAACTAAAAAAAGCTATTTCTCTTGCAAACAAAAACTTCTCAACAAAACAAATAAAAAAGAAGTGGGTGGAAATTTAAGTCAAAGCCAGTGACTTGAACTGTAGGTAATCACCTAAAAAGAATTTATATTGAGAAGTCAAGTAAACCTACCATTAAAACCTAAACTGAAAAGATGAAGGTAACAGTGAGCTAAATGGAAGCAATTAAGGACATAGGGATGCAATGGTGTTTGAAAATATGTGAACTGTTTTATTTTCTGTATTTCTGCATAAATATGACAATTCAAGACATCATATATCAATAAGTGCTGGTGAGGTCATAAAGGACTCCAGGGTAACTTCAAGGAAACTGAAAGCCTCTTACATTGGTTTATGTTAACAATCATAAGTCTACCATCAGGAGAGCAAAATGGTGTGCATGGCAGGATTACAATGAAAACACCATGACTCTCCCGACACATAAATTAAGTGCAATGGTAAAGTATGACTAAATATTAGTGTATAAAAAGATAACAGCTTTAAGATTTGCATAGTTTTTAAATAAATGAAAAATTAAAAACCCTGCAGGTACAGTTTTTATATTAATATAAACATACAACAAATATTAACTTGTGCATAATTTTATATTAAATGTACCCAAATGCACAATAAAATATGCAGGTGTTTGTTATCTATTGAACATGTTATTGTATAGCTTAAAACTTAAGTTATTTAAAACAACATTCACACACACATAAAAAACACCACATTTTACAAGAAGATTTTTGTATCTTTATTACAATTAACTTTGTAAACTACCTTATATTGAAAAATGACTTTTTTTCTTTTTCATAATAAGCTTTTGTGGCTGACATGAACAATGAACATACATTTAACAGAACATACACGTAACAGAAAAAACAACACATAATGCACATCTCCAAATACAGTATAAACATCTGTTTACAAAGTGGTTTCCTGCTCTAAAGATCTTTGGCTCAATGGTAGGAAAGTTCTTTCATCTTCTGTACCTGAGCTGGTCTCTGATTTGACATGACCATTAATTTGTTTATGAGTATTTTGCTGCAAAAAGACAGAGTATGCATTACGTGCTTATAGTACAAAGAAATTGGTTGCTAATAAGTAAGAGGGGGCTAAAATACATGTAGGAATTTACTAATTATACCTCTGTGTCTGAAGTAGGACAAAAAAACACTGTGGGGTTTATCAGTATTTGCAGGGCAAATTGCATTTTATCCACTAGGGGATAAACAGTGCCAGCCCTTAAGTCATCTTTTTTCATTGGACCTAATCGAGAAAGGACATGCAAATATTACACTAATATGTGTTGACAATGCAAGAAATAGATAGTATTCATCTCATAGGATCATGCTGTTAGTAAATCATAGTTTAAAATCAAATGATTCTCCTACCTGTAATTAGACTAACAATAAGTCCAACAAGAACTACAATGGAGGAGCTGAAGGCACTGTACCACATATATGAAATAGAATAGAAACCTTGCAGCCCAACATGTTTACTAAATGAAAAGAAGGTAATAAGTATTGAAGGTATATGATACTAACAATTATGATAAAACAACAACTACAACTGCAAAGAACGGTACCTTAGTTCATCAGTGGTTGAAGTTAATGTAATGGAAGCCATTGTTTTATTTTCTACTGTTAATGAATCAGTGAAGTTTTGTGAATGAATGGTACTTGACATTTGTGCCACAAATCCCCCAATACCAACCCAGAAGGCCATGAACAGACCAGCAACCAGTCCCGTCACAGCACCCTAAAAAAAACTTTTAGTGCATTTGACTCTGCTCAAACATTATCACAATGTTATTAAAGTCTTCAATATATATATACTTACTGTACTATTTGCCCAACGAAAAAATATCCCAAGACAGAAAAGACCAAGCAAGGGGCCTCCCACCATCCCAAAGATAGTTAAGGCAGCCTTTAAAAGGGAAATGTAGTTAAGGGACGGTTCATCACTATATACCAGAAATTGTTTGTTGGTTTGAAGTTTTATTTTTTCTTTAGACACTTTAATTTATTTGAACACAAATAATTTACCTGTAAAACAGAACTGTTCAACAAATGAATGACATAAGCCATAACAAGGCAGACAAGACCATACGAAAAAGCTACATAAAGAAAAAGAGCATTTAATTACAGACATACTTGATAAGCTAAAGGTTTTCTGTGAAAAAGGTAATATTTATTACCAAGAGCTTTGGACAGTAATGTGGCTCTAGCATCAGTCATAGAGGTATAATATGGCTTGATTAAATCCTCCATTGTTACTGTGGCCAGTGAATTGAAAGCTGATGAGATTGTGCTTTAGAAAAAGAACATTTAAATATGATACAGATACAAATTTATCTAGACCTAATAGAAATTAAGTATTTAATCCTATCCAAAAATGTAACAACTTTTTTCTGATATTTTTTCTCTTAGAGGCCAGTCTCAGTTGTCAGTTTTTGGGAATTGGCTTAGCTCAAAATTGTACATAAAACAAATGAACATAAAATGTTACATTACCTATGAAAAAGGTTAAGGTACAAATACCTTAAAGTGTTAAAGGCAAATATGCATAACCTTGAACTACATGTGTTGTAATGAATATAAATTTTGGTTTGATATGTTTGATCTTAAAAGACATAAAATAATTTTCTAAAAAAACACACAACTCAGTCACTGTGGTAAATCTGATCCAAAACACTGCTAGTATTATTAAGAATTTTTTTCTTAATGTAGTAGTTTATCCTTACTTACCTTAAAGATGCACTAAATAAACATGCAACAAACAATCCAGGAAGTCCAGGAAGATCTTGTAGCATGTCCATGACAAAGTATAGCACCATCTGATGTAAAATATCAAGTATAGAAAAGTTTAAATAAATCAAACATAACAACTATATTATATTATTGTATCAGTATTACTATAGACAGAAGGGTGTTAACCAGTCTCAGTTTTTAATGATTCACAGTGGTGTGGTTCCACCTGACACCTCATCAAATACATGCCAAATAATTTACCTAAAGGTGTAACAGAATAGTGAAAACAAAACAAACCTAACAATTACAACATGCATGATGCATATTCATAACTAAAATAAGTAATCAAAGCACTGCTCAAATCTGCTCAAATATAACAGCAGTGGTATTTTATTCTACAGAAAAAATGGGCATTAATTTGAGTATTAACAGGTGTTACTTCAAGGTAGGAGGATGGCAATTTTTTACATTGTGGTTATGGCTCATTTCTATTTTAAATACTGGTATATTGGATTGTTCCAAACATTGTATTTAGAAACAACATTAAAAAAAAGAATGACCTAAAGTTGGTAGTGACTCACTGCAAAGTCTCCTTTGTTAAAACGTTTTATAGACAGATCAAAGAAGACTTCTTTTTGGGACTAGAGACCACAGCATTTTATTTATTTATCATATATCAGGGATCACTGACAAGTTTCAATATAACAGAATGCTTAAATAGCTGTCTCTTACGTTCTGGAGGGAAAAACAGCAGTTGTAATAAACTAATTCACATAAAAGCTAAACATTATAGCATTCTTCAGTTTATACACTTAACATTCAATTGAGTAATGCAGACAGGTTTTTTTTACTTCCAGTAAAATAATAAATTTAGCCAATTGTTATACATTGTTTTGTAATAGGAGTTTTTAAATGTTTTAATGTGTGTATAAAATGAAAGATGTTATAAGAATTGACAAAATAATTGATAAAATGACAAACCTGATCTTTTGAGTAAACATTATGTTTTTGTAAAGGGCTGTTATGACCATAACATGCAAACATTACAAGTCCCATTAAGCAGCTTAGTGCCAAAGCAATCTGAAGACAGGGAAATACCATGTAGCATGACCTACAACACAATATATAGGATATCAGAGATTCATAGTGGAGAATCTAGCCTAAACAACAACATTAAAATATAATCCATTGTAACGAAAACTTACATTATAGCATCTTTTTCTGTGCGAGAACTAAGGTACCTCTGCACTTGTGCTTGATTCACCCCATACAAAGACAGCATTAGAAACACACCACCAAATGCCAGTGTCCAAAAAGTGTGTCTCACTGTAGGGTCTGGATTAAGGCTAAAACAACATGGAAAATGACAAACACAGTTAGATACAACTCAACTACATGGTATGGACTGTGGGAAGAAACCAAAGCACCTAGTAGAAACCCATACAAACACAACAAGACACAAAAGCAACACAGAAAAGACCTAGACCACCCCTCCATCCTGGATAGTTTAACATCAGAAAAAGAAACACTTCTGAATTACTCAGCCAGCAGTTTTTTTTATAATTATACATAAAAATTGTCTGCATATAAAATATTTGCATTTTCCTTACTCGCTCAACCTTTTCTAATTTTGTTTGTAAACATTTTGGTGCAAATATATTTTAAAAAAACAATTACAATATATGCAATACATTTGCTGCATTTGTTGTGTTAACCAAATTAAGATGTTCTTACTCTATGCCTGAGACAAGACCTCCTTCCATCACTTTCTTCCAAACCTCAGAGATACCACCAGCCTTCTGCACACCCACTATAATGACTGCCAGCTGACCTGCAAACATTACTACTGTCTGAAATACATCAGTCCATATAACTGCCTTCAGGCCTCCCTGCAAATAGGCAAAAATTAGCAAAATATTAGTCATAAAAATAATTTTAAGAAAATAACCACATTTTTAAAGTAGTATGTGTAAAGTAGATGTGTTTACCAGTGCCGTGTATACTGTACAAACGAGTCCTGTTGCTAATACTGCTCCCCATAAATGAAAACCAGTAACTACATGCAAAATCAGAAAAGCTTAAACAGTTTACAATCATAAGCTTTAAAAACCTAAAATGCAGTTTGGAATATAATGATGTGGCTCTTTTTACACTTATAAACAACAATTATATTTGATGGCATGATGGATGAACTGCATTAGATTAATGCTTCGTCTACAACAGAATGCCAAGAAAATAAGATCTCTTTTATTCTTATATCACTCCTGTGTGATATTTTATAAAAAGGCATTTTGTTAAATCTAAATACCAATGTTGAAATAACTTTTCATAAATTAAACCAAAAATGTATTGTTTTATTTCTATACATTCTATGCATCGCACACATTAATCTAAATCTATCACTCTAATTCAAGTTCTAATGGTGCTTGAAGGTTTGATAAAATCCTTTCTATATTTCTACATAAATCACCTAAAACATCGGATTTTTAAGACCAAAAAGATTATTAGGCTTAAGTAGCCTT
>JANDJT010102775.1:0-11323 GCA_024331685.1 Stegophilus panzeri
AGCTATAATTTCATTGTTTGTGGTATGGGCTGTTTGTTCATTATTAATGTTTCCATCCATAACAGCAGCTTCTGGAGTCACATCAACTAACAGATCTTGCTCTTGAATATTGCTGAGCAAATCATTTGTAGTTAGATATTCATCTTCTGTATTTTGATCATTTTTTGTTTCATTCATATTTTGTTTATCATTTGTAGAAGCTTTATTTTGCATATTTAGTATATTTCTTAAGTCAAAGTTAGTAATCAGTGGAGCAGAACTCAAAATTTTCCTTGGTAACTCATCTTTGGAATTTATTCTTTTTTTAATGCAAGTATCACAAGGACAGTATTCATCTTCACCACCTTGCTCACTAAAATTAATCTCTGGTTCAGAGTAATCAGCATTTTGTCTTGCTGGCTGGTCTTTTGATGAGTTAAGTGACATTTTAAGACGTCGGCGTCTTTGTTCTGTTTGAACAGACGATGTCCGTGACAGGGTTTCTTTTGGTGGTCTAGGTGCTCCTACATGACTTATTTTTCTAATTTCTTTGTTTATGCTTGATTGTATTAACTTATGTACTTCATTCTTTAATTCATCTATCATTGCATCAAGCTCCTCACTGTCATCTAGGTTCCACCGAACCTTGAACTCAGCCATTGCTGCAACATAGTGAGTCATAAACTGCTTTTCTATCTTGTTTAGCAAATTTAGCACCCATATAGGATTGGGGTCTTGAAATGCCTTTTTGATAAAGTGAATTTGTTGCTCAGTTTCTGAAGTTGTGTCTTGTTCTATAGCATTCCAGTCATTTTCATTACTATTATTTGACAAAGGTGTATCAAGTAGTTCTCCATGACTGTCAGGATCACTTGTATCCTCTGCATGTTCTGAGGTTGAAATGTTGCTGTCTTTTATTTGTTCATCCCCAGTACACTCTTTCACATTCATTGGTGTCCATTGGACTCGACTTGCAATGTCTGGTGTTGCTGGATCTGATCTAGTCTCTACCTCAACAAATGTTTCTATCTTATTCTCTTTACTTTTTGTTAGCATCTCACCATATTTATTATCTGTTTCAGTTTGGTGGTTTTGATCATTTGCATTCTCATTACAATTTATATTTTCCAAGACAATAGAGCTGCAGCTATTATTTATTCCTGATGATGATTTCACCTTGATATCCTTATCTGTACATTGCTCAACTTTTGCTTTATTGTTCTCTGGAACTGCTAAACAGTCAGATAGGTCACAGAGCCAAAGCGACTTTAGCATATTCATTAGGTCCCAGTATTTTTTAGCTTTGTCATTTGAGTCATTAGGATCCAAGTCTAACAACTGAAGATTTACAAGGCAGTCTAAAAGTCTTGTAGCTGAGGTGCTGAGTTTTTGTCCATATACTGAAGATACCTCTGGTAAGCTATTGCATCGATCAAGTTTGGGATTCAACAAAATTTTCATAAGCTGGACAGAAGTATGACTGCTTAGACAATATTTTTTTGTATTGTTTTCTTGATGAAAGTAGCAATGTTGGCTATTTTCTGTATCTGTGACATCACTGGCATCATCTTTTCTGTTAGAAACATTGTCAGCTGCTAGTTCCTGTTGATTCTCTGACTCAGCAACATCTGAATTATTTACTTCGTAAGTTGTATTTTCTTTATCGTCATGTGTCACATTTTCTGGCAATTTTACGACATTTACATCCTCGTAATCTTGTTGCAATTCATTTTCAACATCATATAAATCACTGTGTAATGGAATTTTTTGTAACCATTCTTTTACAACCTCAGTTGGAGTAGATGTAGGTAAGATAGAAGAAACTAGATCAGAGACGTTATCTGTGGTTTGTTGTAAAGGGTTGCTTTTTATTGATTCTATGGATTCACTCATTTTTGCACTGTTCATATTTACTTTACTATTGTTATCTGTATGTAACTCGTCCTTTGTTGATTCAGAAAGGTTTGCTGAATTAGACCTTGGTTGAGATTTTGCTTCATGTACTTGCTCTTTTACTTCCAACTGGAAAGATGTATTGGATGAATTACTTGCTGGTTTGTTGTTATTTGCTGGAGATTTTCTCTCCCTAGTTTTATTAGTTGAGGCAGATTTACCAGTCTTTCTGCATTTAGTGCGTGTTATTGGGAGAAGGTTGCTGTTAATACATTCAGAGTTGTCTGAGACATCTGATTCTGCCACTGCTAAAGTTTCAGTTGGAGTAGGACCTTGATCTTTAGCTTTATTAACGTTTAATACAATTTTGCAACAAATACCACTTGATTTTGATTTTACAGAAGACTCTTCAGCACTATGAACATACTCTTCTACAATCTCTTTTGAATCCAAATCAATTGCTGGTATGAGATCCTGCTCAGTAGATCTTTTGTCACTGTCAGCATGATTATCAAAAAATTCATTAGACTCAACAGACAGAACAACAGCAGGTCTTTCATTAAAAACTTTAGCTTCATTATGTTCAGTTTGGATATCTAAAGTTTGCTCAGATTCACCATTTGGTGCTCTTTCAAGCATTTGTTCAACTTGTGCTGACACAGAAACATCTGACTTACTAGACATTACACTTTTTATACTGCTTTTACTTCTCCTTGTACATGGCTTTTCAGTTTCTATAAAAGTTGTTGGTATCTCATTGCTTTTAAGTGATTTTGTGTTTGGTTCTATACCAGAATCTACCACAGCAGGCAAAATACCTTCTTTTTCTACATTACAGTCATTTGTAAGATTGCATTTCATGACACTTGGATCTTTTCCTTTGTCATCTTCATTTTTCTGTCTGGCTGTCTTTGAACCTTTTGAGCTTGTTGATCGTACAGAAACATTGGATAGGGCTGATGAGGCACTGTTTGGTCTTTCACATGGGCAACTGGATGATACAGACTTCTTTGATTTGATTGACATTCTGGACACATTGCTTGTTGGTCTGTCTTCAGTGTTTGAACCTTCTTGTTCTGAAATATTGTCCACCAGAACAGGTTCACTGTTTGTTATGTCTAAAGTGTTTAATTTGTCAGATTTATCTGATTTACAAGACATTGAACTTTGTGCTCTTATTTTGTTATTTTCATCATATTGTTTGGGTACCTCTAATGCTTCTGAATCAGAAACATTGGCACATTTTGTGTTCTCACTGGTTTGTGTTTTTGCCTCATTTGCACATAGAACATCAGAAACAACTGATCTCTTCGATTCGGTTGAAATTCTGGAGAGATTACTTACTGACCTCTCTTCTGTGCTTGGTCTTCTCTGTGCTAGATTCTCATCTGGATTAAGAGCCTGCTTGTCTGAAACTTTTGATTTGTCAGACCTTTCTGATTGAAATGACATTACACTTGCTGACCTTTCACTGCTGGCTTCATCACCATTTTTTGGTCCAGGAGCCTCTGATATTGGTTTTTTGGTAGATTTTTCAGAAACATTAGAATGAACTGACAGTGCACTCTGTGGTCTGTTTAGATGCATACATGTACATGACATGCATTTAGATGAATTTTCTATTTTATCTCCACTGCCAGTTTCTTGCTTATCAGCTTTTGTTGATGCTGTTGACTTTCTGGATCTTGTAGAAGCATTAGATCTGTTAGACAATGCACTTTGTGTTCTTTCACTAGTTTGTTTTGTTTGTAGGGACTTTTCTGACTTTTGAGACCTTATTGATGTATTGGATATAGAACTTACTGGTCTTTCTTCTATTTTCTCATCTTCCAGGGGTAAAGAAACAGCCACTTGCTGACTTTCAGACTCATTGTGTGTCACTTCTAAGACTGAAGATTTCATTGATCTCTCAGAAATGCTGGATTTAGATACAGCACTTTGAGATCGTTCCTCTGACATGTCATTTCCTATGGTCTGTGTGGCATTGGATTTCTTGGACATTGTAGAAATGTCAGATTTACCTGACCCTGTGCTCTGTGTTCGATGTCTTTTAAAGTTCACTGGTAGTGCACAGTTTGCAAGTTCTTCAGCTTGATCAGCTTCAAAATCAAAAACACATTCGGAACGTTCTGACTTGTTTGTTTTTGTAGAGGTCAATGAATTTGCAGACATGGGTTGGTTTTCCAGTTCATCAAGAAAATCTGACTCTTGTATTGAAACCTCAGAAACCTCAAAATTATTGGTTTCAACCAGAATATTGTTTTCATTTTTTTCACACAGTTGATCATTTGAAAATGTCCCTTTGGATATTGTTGATTTTTTGGAAGCAACTGATTTGGATGATGCAACACTTGAGGCTCTACATTCAGACTCACCAGGTACTGTTTTCTCAGGGGCTACAGGAGAAGCTTTCACTTTATTTGAACTTGCAGAAGTATTAGATGCAGCACTTACGGGTCGTTCTCTAATTGTGTCACCTTCTGCAAAATTTTCATTTTGGTTGACCTCGGAAATATTGAGTGTTATAGATATTTCAGATGCATTCGATTTAGCAGACATGGCACTTTGTGCTCGTTCCTGCACTTCTTGTTTACATAAAGTTATTGGTCTGTTTTTTGCTTTGTTAGATTTGTTTGATTTTGCTGAATTATTAGACCTGGTTGACAAAGCACTTGGTATTCTGTCTGATGAATCTTGTACAGTACTTGAAGCTCTTTCATCTAATTGTTCATTTCTTTCTTTTAAACCAGGCCCATCCAGTTTGGAAATTGAGCTTGTTCTAGATATTGGGGTTAACACACATGATACTCTGTCTTCAGTTTGGTCTTCAGTCTTGTCACATTTATCAAGTAATTCTGAATAGTTGGTATGTTTTGATATTGTAGAAGCATTAGAACTTACAGACATTGCACTGTGAGTTCTTTCTTCAGTTTGTAGATTGTCTTCGACTGTTTTCTTGGCTGAAACCCCGGATAATTTTGACTGTCTTGATTTTTCTGAGATGTTTGATTTGGATGACACTGAATGCTCTATTCTTTCTTGAATATCTGTGATACCAACTGGTCCTTCCATTTCATGGTAAACTGATGTATAAGATGATCTGTTGATTTCAGTATTTTTGTCAGATTCCTCAGTATCATGTTTACAAATGCCATCTGTCACTGACAAAGCTGACATTGAACTTATCGATCTCATTTCAGATGCATCATCTTTGAAATCACTTTCAGGTAAGACATATTCTGAGTTGTCGGTCGTGTTCAATTCGTCTTCAAATGCCAAATTTTCCACTTCACCACTAGAATTTCTATTTTTTTTGGATTTTAGAGAACAAGTTGAAGCCTTGCTTGGTGTCCTAGGTAATGGGGAATCTGACAGCTCATATGGTGTTATTGAATCAGAACATGTTGCATGTTCTCCTTTATCATTCTCTGATGTTGCAGGACGATCAGTTTCCACCTTATAGTCCTCCTTGTTTAAAGATAAATTGGGTTCAACAGATAGAAGCGTTTCATTGTCTTTGGAAACCTGCGTAATCTGAACTCTCACTTGATTATGTTGTAATTCTTTAGAATGAACTGATTGTTTGCTATCCTTAACAGAGAGCGTAGCACATTCATGCTGTTCAGATGTCTCATCAGTGTAGGAAGCATTCTTTGTCTTTTCAGTCACTGAACAGACTTCACCACGACTACAGCAACGACTTGTAGTAGAATATTCAACTCTGGCATTACTATTATTCCCAGTTATCTGCTCAATGCAGGCTGACTTTTCCACAACCTGCTCAGTGTATTCCTCACTAGATATAGAATGCATGCTGTCAACAGAGGCCTTTTTGCATTTTATTTTATGTGATGATGTACTCGAGCTGGATGATGTAATGTGTCTAACAATACCTTCTTCAACAAAAGCTGGATTTTTCCAAATGTCATACTCCGTGCAGCGAGTGTAGCAGTGCTTATGCTGAGAAGAATCTACATGCTTTTGACAAAGACTGGAAATGTATGACTGATCCGGTTCATAAGTAGTAATAGATTCTGTCTGTGAGCAGCACTCACAGTTGCTATGATTGACACGGCAGGCATCATCATGCCGGACATTATAAGTGTCTGATGACTTTTTAATCTCTGTGGAGCAGTGCAAGGTCTCATTATTTAGTAGTCGAAACCGAACTTTCATCTCCATTGCCAAGCTACCATCTTTATTGACGAGTACACGCTTTTCAATGTCATCATCCATCACATTTTGGCCTGCTTGATAAAAGGCACCTGCTCTTTTAGATGGAACACTTCTCTTTATTTTTGGTCCAAAACTGCCTGTTTAATATTAAGATGTTACATATAATTAGTCAAATCAAATGTCAAATGCCCACATATCAATATAAAATATTGTTTATTTATGTAAAAAAAGGAATTTAATTGCATTTTAATAACCTTGATTTATTTATCAAATAAAAGATATGAACAAAAATTTGTATTTTAATGAAAAAGCTAGGACACCCTACCAATGATAATTATTATATAACCCACTGATCATTATTGTTTCACACTCTGGGTAAAATAAGTACAGAGAGACAATTCTTGTAGTTTTGTACCAATCTCTGACATAATTGGATTGTATTCTTATCATGATGTCAAGTTCCAATTAAGCTTTATTTTTTTACAGATGGTTTCAAATGTTCCTCAAGCATCCTCTATGATGGTAAGCTGACTAGGCCCTGCTGCAGCAATAGATCCACAAACCATGACACTTTCACCTCAGTGTTTCACAGTTCGTAAATGTATACATTCTCTCTAGCAGTCTTACTTTAATGTTTTCTTCCTTGCACACCTCCCAAAAAACTTGTGTAGTCTCATTTTATGATAGTTGAGCAATGCACTTCCACATCGACAGTAACAAGAGCCTGATGACATGCCAGACCTGGGCATGGTGGCAGCTGCTTTTAATTTTGTAAATAATTTTCGGGATGGTGGAATGGCTGGATGGTGGAACTTTTTTTATTCCCTTACCAGATGCATACTTGTAAAACATATATAATTTTTTTTCTAAGGACATCAGAGGATGGGGTGTCATAATTTAGTCTTCACCAGAAATTGCATTATTTTGAAATTACACTTTTTCATTTTTTATTTTCATTTAAATTTGGTTAAATCATTGTATCTGTGTCTCTCAATATTGTTAAAATTAATAGTAAATATCCACTTGGCTATATACTTTAAAAATCTAGTCCTAATTTTTTCCACATGACTATAATTATCTAGAAAATTGTCACACACAAACACTGTCTCAAACATTTAAATGGCACACCAGGAAATCTATCTAGCCCACCTGCTCTGTGGTTTAAATTTCAGTTATACTAGTACTGTACTTATTAAATACACAACCAGTGGTTTACATTATTAAAGAATAAGCATTTAAAAAAGATCTTCATATGTATTTGTTGTTTTACGTTTGTACTCTTCTACAAAGTTTATTATAAAATTTCATGCGCACCTTTTCTTTGGCATCCTTGTTCTTCATTGCAGGTACTGGAGTGTGACTTCAAGACCAGTCTTGGAAGTTTATGATCAGAATTTCTTCTGAAGTTGTCAAATAAAAAAGGGTGGAATGGTTCACATCCCACACAAACCAAGATACTAGGACATTTTAATAGGCTCTTAACACTGTCAATCTGAAACAGAATGCAAAAAATGTTTAAGTAAATAATAATTCCCTCCTCTATGTCCCTGTGGTAATTATTGTGTATTAGAATGTGTGTTCTAAACCTCACACTGTTGCTCCATCCAGTTAGAGCACACCACCTTTGGTTTGTCAGTTTATACACTGGACACTTTTCCTAACACAGTTATCTTATTTATTTGGGATTGAGACTAGCACAACAATACAGTGGTTTGTGCATCCTGGCAGTTAGGGTGGCACCCAGCAACTGGAGATTTTAGATTCTTAATACTAGTGTGCAATGAAAAATCCCAAAACTCCACCTGGTAGCCACAAGCAAAATGTTTACACCTCTTAACCCACCAGAATAAACTAAGACACAATGGATTAAGTTTAAATAGTCATAGAATTAAATATTTAAAAACACCTTGTGCTAAAAATAGTTAAAAACCATAACTACAACAAAAATAATAATAATTTGTACATACTGGTGTTTTATAGGGTTTATATACTTACATAATGTAAATTTTTGTAATATACTTTAAAACCTAATAAATATTAAAATAAAAAACTCATATATTTTATCCTGCATTCATTAAACACACATGTTTAGAAAAATTATTGTAGAACAAAATTACAATTAACTCTAATTCTA
Organism: Stegophilus panzeri; assembly: GCA_024331685.1. Classification (NCBI taxonomy): domain Eukaryota; kingdom Metazoa; phylum Chordata; class Actinopteri; order Siluriformes; family Trichomycteridae; genus Stegophilus; species Stegophilus panzeri. Next base: position 8,183 of record JANDJT010102775.1, read on the forward strand.
TTAAAAAGTGTTGCAGTACTGTTTTTCAGCATTAGCGGTGGTATTTTTGTATCACTCAGGCCCCAGTGGAGGGGTGTGTGCTACTTTACAGCATGTTTACTATGGAAAGTACATGTCTTTAACTACACAAGCCAGCAATGCCAAGAAAAGCCAAATAAGGTCTACTAAGTTCAACTCTAATGAGTAGAAAATGACTGGATCCGCTCCAAGCATGCACTGCACTACATGACAAAAAGCATTGCCTACTTAAAGTAACAGTACTGCCCATTAGTATTCAGTTAAAAATTATCTTGATAATGCATGTTCTATTCAATATGTGTGATAAATAAAATAATTCATACTAAAAGAATATTTGTATACTGTAAAACACCTAAACCCATTATTATTGCATCAAGTTATCAACAAACTGTGACACCTGCAAAATATTTCCAGGAAAGTAAAGTAACATTTTTTTTCTTGAGTAGTTGCTGAGAAATTAAACTTGCACTTTGTAATTAAGCTTTAAAAACAGTATTAAATAAATTTGAGAACATTTCACATTTTGTCCACAAGAGGCCTCTGTCACAATGTGTTGTCCTAACTGTCTGACATTTTTGTTGTATGTGCAATAAAATGGGTTCATTATCCCTTTTAAACATAAAGCAGAATTTAACAGTAACATTTTTTTTATTTTAGATTTTAGATAATTTATTGATCTTGAAAGAGATTCCGAAGGAGTTGCACAGGGTCAGCCATCACACATTGCCCCAAGAGCTGACCTGGTTAAGGGTCTTGCTCAAAGATCCAACAGTGACCATGCAGTAGAACCTGAATTTCGAACTTTGGACCTTGTGGCCGAGAGTCCAAAACTTTACCCACTAAGCTACACTGTCCCTATCATAGTCATAAGCTTTTAGTTTTGGTTGCCGTTGTTTATGTACATTTTATGGAATTTTCTTAATTTTTTCTAAATGATGGTTGCAAATGCTAAAAATATAACATTTTTTGCAATTTTCAAATAGAATTATAGATTATTGGATCCCACCTTTCAGACACGCATTTAAACAAATGTATTTGTTTTTTATCCTTTTTTCAGTTGAAAGGGTGTTAATTTATTTTTAAATTTAAAATTTTTTAATAATTAATTTTGTTTTTTTAATTATTACTCCATTTAGACACAATCACGTTTGTGTTAACGTATTAATAACAGATTATTAAATACCTACAATGCAGTAAATAAATAGTGAAGAAGAAAAATATTGATGAGCTGTGTCCAACGTTTTGATTGTTACCATATGAAAGGCTGGTAACAACAGTGTGCTTTAAACCTTGATCTCAGTTAGTACTGTATTAGACTAATTAAATAGACCTTTTATTGTAATAGACCAGATGTCTTCTGTTATGTGTTGTTGTTGTATGTAGTGTTGTATGTTCCGTTATGTTGCATTATATGTTGTGTTATGTTGCATAGTTTATTGTTATATGAAGCACCTTGGTCCAGGAGAAATGTAATTTAATTTTACTGTATTCTGTATATCACTGTATATGGCTAAAATGACAATAAAAATACTTGAATACTTTACTTCAACCAAGCAAACGTGACCAATATTTTAAAATAAGTTCAAAAATATAGAAACTCTTTCTGCCATATTATCTTTGTTTAAAATGTAGTGGTCTTACTTTGTGTCCATCCAGTGTGTACAGCTTTTTGATGAGACACTGCATAAGTTCCGATACATCATCCATAAATACACCAAAGCTGCCTACAGGGGTATCACGCAGAAGAATGGTCTTTTGTATTGATGGATTACTATTTTTCACAAGCACAATCCTTTTGGAATACTTATGACGGTGGTGATAGTGGTGTGTTCCTCCCTCCACTGGACTGCCCTCTGGTCGTACAGGCTTTCTGTGTACATGCTGGTAGCTGTAGCTTTGAGGTTGATGCAATGGAATTCCTGTAGTCTGTGTTGTTAAAGACTTAGCCTGATTTGATTCTGCACACATTGAGCATTCATGATAATTATGCAGCTCCATGCAAGCTGATTTTTTCTTGGGTGATGAAAGGTTATGCCCAATGTTCAAAGATGGGCTGTCCATAATGGCGTCAAAACTATGAAAGCTGTGACTGGGGCATGCCATTGGTCCAGCTGAGATGAAGCTGTAAATGTCCCTTCAAAGATTGTTGTCAGTTGTCTTTCAGTTTCACCTTTCTTCTGTCTTAAGTAGAAAAATGTATTAGTAATGTCATGCATAACGTCTGAAATAAGTCATATGATATAATAACAGTAAATTTTATAGATAATAATAGCAAACACTTAACAGCAGCTACCAGCAAATATGATCAAAAATCATAGCAAAGCATTTAAATACTGAAAGCTCCTTCTTTCTGAAATTAAGCAACACTTTAGACTACAACAGACCTCGAGTACATATAATATAATCTTATTACTGAAAGTTTAATATATTTGAAATCATATTGTTTTGGAATAATGATTTGGAGTCTAAATGTATTTCTTTATAATAAAAATTAAGGTTTCTTAACAGGCAGTTTGAATTATATTAACAGTATTTTGTTTCAAAACCAGAATCTTTTGTAAAATGTGCAAAGCTTTAGTTGAGAGTTAAATGTGTTTATTTTCACTTATGCAGCATTTTTAAAGCTAATGAGATTAAAAGTTCACTTAATGCTGTGTTAATTCAGGATACTTTTGTAGAACAGATTAGTACTTTGTGATCAGGACAAGCTAAAAGCTCTTAACTTCTATTTGCAGTAATCCATAAACAAATTTCATAATAATAAGATCAGGTATTCATACCCTGTGACCTTTTTCACACCTCATTTTGTTATTTCAAATGTCAAGAGTTGCCATTTTCTACACAAATGTGCAAATGTAAATGCATATAGTGATACTGTATTATTAACTAAATGAACATTTAGAATCATCAAAGTATTCAGACAGTTTATGTAATACTTGTACCACTGCTTGTATTTGAAAGGAGTACTTTTAGCCTACCTGGTACGGGAGAGTTTATTCCATTATTTATCGTAGATGCTCTATTATCTATCATTGTATTTATAATTTCATTAAATTTCATAATTTTTATAATATCATTAGGATTTGATGTTTACCACCCATAAACTACCATATTCAGTTTACT
>JANDJT010103075.1:0-11307 GCA_024331685.1 Stegophilus panzeri
CGGCCTCGTTACTAACACATCACTTCCGTTATAATAAACGACAGAATTTACACTGCAGCATATAATGAAAATAAACTTAAACTAAACCTTTTAAGCAGCTTGCACCAGTTTCCCCTGCCCCTAACACACAGTATTTTGGATATAAACATAACTTTGTGCTCGGGCAGCACTATTTGATCTCCGCGGTGTTTAATATAAAATGCTCACTTCCTTAGAGGACGTGCTTCCTCAGTCACGTGACGATTTCGCCTCCGTCTGATGGAGACTGAGGTCATGTTGGGAATAGAAGGTAACGCTGACAGAAAGTAAACTGAAGAAAGTCATTGTCTGGGTGTCTGCTAATGCTAGCGTGCATATGACGTCATGCACCGTCGCATAGAAGCGGCTTCTAGTTCCGGTTAGTAAAAACCCGCTAGTGATATATTTGATCTTACCTTTCTAAAATCCACACACTAGACGGTAGATTACACAGTGCAAAGTGTACATTACTTCATTTGGGACACAACTTTAGTATTTACTCTCCGAAGCGTGTTTTCGGAAGAGAAGTAACGTAATGAGTAAATCTCCCCAGTGCCGCGCGCAGACCAACTAATCGATAATGAGATTCATTGACAACGATTTTCATAATCGATTATTGTCGATTTTATCGATTAGTTGTTGCAGCTCTAGTGTACAGTGTGTGCGCAAGTGAGAAAAGCCTCTCAAAACCAGCATATTAATGACTTCTGCTTTTGTGAAAAACATCTTTAAGATGTCACAGAGTTTGTTAACTTACCATATTGCCACTGTATTATATACTGTATTGTTCATATATGGTGATTGATATTATTAGAGTTTATTTTCCATATAAGAGCTCAGAATTATTTCATGTCTCCGCAACAGTATCACACTTGATCTTTCAAAGTTTGCTAACACGCCTTGAAATAACGCCTTTGCGAAACAAATGCAAATTTTGTAGTGGTTTACTGATGCCAGATCGTGTGCTTTGTTTAGCAGTAAAATTATATGAAAATTTTCATTTTGTCACCTGCCAGTTACAAGTGGCTATTGTGTCCAACCTGTCAGGCCTCAACCCCCCTCACCGGGGTAGTAGTCTGGGAATCTTTCTTTTCCCTGCTGTATTAGCCATTTGTTGCTTTAGTATTTGGTGGGTGCTCTATCAGCCATTGGATTCTCTGGTATTTGGTGTGTACTGTATCAGACTGAAAAATACAGACTGGCAGCTGTGATGTGATAAGGCAAGGCCAAAGGCGTGTGCGTCTGTATCCTCAGGCATCCGCAGAGACCTGCTGCGAAGACTGGTTTGTAAAATAATGTTCAGCAGTTCTGGATATATGAAAGGGGGAATAATTAGATGTACTATGTTTAAATACACTACACCAAAAGTGTGGACACCTGACCATCACACCCATATGTGCTCGTTGAACATTCCTTTCCAGATTTAGTCCCCATCTGTTGTGGCATTGTCATGCTGGAGCAGGTTTGGGCCTCTTAGTTTCAGTGAAGGGAAATTGCAATGCTACAGCATCCAGAGACATTCTATACAATTGTGTGCTTCCAACTTTCTGGCAACAGTTTGGGGAAGAACCACATATGGCTGTGATGGTCTAGTGTTCACAAACATTTGGCCATATATTGTATGAAAGGGAAATAATTAGATATGCTATGTTTAAATATTTTACATCCTACACCTGGGGATAAGGCATAAAAAATATTCCAGGTTAATAATTAATAATCAGTGTTCAGACTTGTAGTATATGGTGCGTTGTTATTGAACTGTTTAAGGTGTATGTATAAACTTTTTTAAATAATTTTTTTTTATTTATTTATTTTTGTATAGCATACCTGTGTATTGAACATTACATTTAAAAAAACAAACAAACAAACAAACAAAAAAACACCCTCTATGGCACAGATTCCCAAACCTGGTCATGGAGTACCCTCTGTGCATTTTAGTGTTTTACATGCTTATAACATAGCTGATTGAACTAATTAGCTAATTACCAACCCTTGCTTTTCCCCACTTTGTAGCTTGAACAGACGGAGGTTGAAAATGAATTCATTCTGAGAATGCACCTGAGTACAAAGTAAGGTCCATAGAGACTCGGTTCTGAGAATGAAGTCATTAAAAATCAGAGAACCCAAAAGAAACCCATGGAAAACAGGCAAAGAACAAGTGGAGCCCCACACAGTCAGTAATCTGAGCTCAAGATTAAAACAGAGACCCTGGAGCTGTGAGATGTCACTCCAACTTGCTTTCTTTTTGATTACTATCTTCCATCTGCCCGATCAGTCAACTTCTGACTCTGCCTCTCCTAGCTGGTGTTTAGTAACGTGTTATAATAACTCTTATTTACTTAGCTGTAACTCAGAAGAACTCAAGACTTAGAGGTCAGTCACTACAAATGTTTGTTTAACCCAACAAAATCTTCTCACATGGCATGCATTCATGTGAAATAACTTTCGTATATCTACAAGCTGATGAATTGAGGGAAATAAAAGTGCATTATGATTAACACTAGTCCGATCAGCTATAACATTAAAACCACTGACAGGTGACATGAATAACATTTGATTATCTCATTACAGTGGCATCTGTCAAGGGTGGGATATATTAGGCAGCAAGTGAACAGTCGGTTCTCGAAGTTGATGTGCTGGAAGCAGGAAAAATGGGTAAGCTTAAGGATCTGAGCGACTTTGACAAGGACCAAATTGTGATGGCTAGACGACTGGGTCAGAGCATCTCCAAAACAGCAGGTCTTGTGGGGTGTTCCTGGTACGTAGTGGTTAGTACCTAACAAAAGTGGTCCAAGGAAGTACAACCGGTGAACTGGCGACAGAGTCATGGGCACTCAAGGCCCACTGATATGCATGGGGTGCGAAGGCTAGTCTGTCTGGTCCAATTCCACAGAAGAACTACTGTAGTACAAATTTCTGAAAAAGTTAATGCTATGATGGAAAGATGTCAGAGAACACAGTGCATTGCAGCTTGCTGTGTATGGAGCTGTGTAGCCATACTGGGTCCATGCTGAACCATGTACACCTCTGAAAGCATCTACAGAGGGCACGTGAGGATCAGAACTGGACCATGAAGAAATAGAAGAAGGTCGCCTGGTCTGATGAATCATGTGATGATTATTTTACACATGATGTAAAACAAAACATCTTGTGACTTAAAGGATCTGCTGCCAAAGTCTTGGTGCCTGATACCACAGCACACAGAGGTCTTTAGAGGTCTTGTGCAGTCTATGCCTCGATGGGTCAGAGCTGTGGGGACCTACCCAGTATTACGCAGGTGGTTTTAATATTATGGCTGCTTGGTGTACATGACCAATATATGGCTGCTGATATGATTAAGGTATATGAAAGGGGAAAAAATCCAAACAGCTCTCAGTAGTGTTTTTCTGTAAATTTTTGCACTTAGACTAAAATAGTTGGCCTGTCAGCTATCTAATGTTAGTGTTACAATGCCCTGCAGAATTATTGGCACCTTTCATGAAAATAAGCAAAAATTTATATATAAAAATAATTTTTAAAATTTCAGCAGGTAGATTTTCTGCATGTTTTAACTATAAGTAAGTAAACTATAATGTCATGTAATGCCTGAGACAGTTCCTTTTTTTTACGCTGTTCTATCTGTTCACACTGAAAAAGACCGTTATTCTTAACCACACTGGTGGAGAAGAGCCAGCAGGAACCAGTTAAAATTATTAAGCAATATTCAAGGTTCCTCTTTATACACTGGACACTGGATTATAGTACAAGCTTTAGTTGATCATAAATTATTGTATGCATATTTCAAAACAGCATTTTACAGTTGATTTTATTTTTCTACTTCACATTTCTTCACCCTTATAAGTAAAATGATCTTCATGTGGATCGCTAACCTCACAGGAATAACAATGTTCTTGAGAAATACAATATAATTATCTTATCTTGTAATCATCTTTATTTGCTGTACACAACAAATCTGGTGGATCAGCAAATAAACACAAATGAAGGATAGACAGTTATAGACATGTATTTTCTAAAAAAAAGAAAAAAAAAATTCTGCTATATTGTCAATTGGACAGTTACTACTTGTACAAAGGTTCATGTATTCATTTTATTATTTTATTTTAATACTCTGCAGCATTTTCAGGTCCCAAGGTTCATGTGACGGGGAGAAGGGAGAAGCCAGGGTGTGAGGAAAGTGAGAGATAAAGGAGCGGCTGGAAGCGCCAGTGGGAGAGAGACACGTGTGCTTTGTGATTGGCCTACGTTTGTGTGTTTTATGTTATTGTTTGAGCTTTTTTGATTATTGAACTTTACGTTTATGTTCAGCCGGTTCCTGCTCCTCCTTGCCCAGCTTTGAAGTGTGTGTCACTAGCGTTCCAGCCACTCCTTTATCTCTCTCTCTCCCACTGATTAGCCAAATCGGTACCAGGTGTGCATTCTCACAACCTGGCTTCTCCCTCCTCTCCATATGTGAACATCAAATGCTCCATTATAAAGGATAGAGAAATGGATTGTGTGACTGCGAGATTGTGGACTAACTGCCACATTTTCAGGGGCAAGAACAGTAGAAAGTAGAGTCTGTAACTGTAATAGTCTCCAAAACTATATTTTGTAAGTCATGCAGTGTGTGGTAATGAAGCTTGCACAAATTCCACAAGACCAATCTTACTCAGTAGAAGTGCTTACTCAAACTAAGTCCCTTGATATGATCTCCCCCAAATAATTAAACTAATATTATTAGAGAAACATTACATTATTCATGTTGAATGGGAAAATTTCTCACTGGGGTGGAATATAGAAGTTATATGGATATCATTAATCATTCTTTTATCATGAGATGATTGTAAATGTGTTCAGGTGCACTATAAGCAAATCATGTCCTATTTCAATCAGGAAGTGGTGTCTAACTGCCTAACTAGTGTCTAACTAGTTTACAATGAGGAAGCATTGTGAATAAATTGTTGTGTTGTGCTAGTAATGTGGTGTTATTTAAATTAAAACCATCCTTTTTAGCAGCATACAAATGATCAGCTGGTTACAGCAAATCCTGATTAGGACTTCCGTCACTCACGTTATTCTGTTAGAATATTAAAAACAGCTCCATCTTTATATAGTACTGAAGTTGAACACAAATGCCAGCCTGTCTTTAGTTATTATCTGGTTAGTATTTGGATGACCTGTGATTTTACATGAGAGTTTTAGTCACATTCATTCATTCACAGGTCTTTCCTGCTCTATACAATAATGTTGTTGTCTCCTCTGACGTGAGATTGCTTTTGCATACGAGTGCTTTGGGGCACTCTGGACAAGGAAGGAAGTGAAACACTAGAGCACCGCAGCGTTGACCGCTATGGTAGGACCCTCAACGTCTGCTTTACTCTGCACCATTCTCAGCTCCAGCTGTGCAGGGCTCGATCTCTGGTCACGACCAGCTGCCTCTGAAGGAGAAAATGAGAGAATCATTTCAGGCAAGAGCTTGGCAAAAATACACTCACATAATACTCTGTTCCTGTCACTCCCACTGTCTATAGCCCAGTGCCTTTTTATTACCGTATTATGGGAGTATGGTATTATGGGATTTTGTTCCTACCCTTGGCGTAGGTGATGATCCTCTTAATGACATGCTGTATCACAGAAGCAGTCTTCTCACAGGCTTTAAAAAAAAAAACACCACAAAAGATAAAGTGTGATGTCTGCAGCTAAAGTGCAGCTATAGAGATCCAAATGTTTCTGAAGCTCTTTGCTGTCTACAATGTGGCTTCTGTCTTCATCTTTCACAGATCCATAAGTGCCATGGAGACATTAATGTAAGTCTAGACTGGTCTTACAGTTGATATTAGACATAGTGTCAAGTGTAACACAAAACACGTCATCCACTTTAATAGGAACACCAGTCCATTCATGCAGTTATCCAATCAGCCAATCATGTGGCAGCAGTGCAATGCAAAAAATAATGCAGATACAGATCAAGAGCTTCAACAAATGTTCATGTCAATCTTCAGAAGGGGGGGTATCTCTGTGACTTTAAATGTGACATGGTTATTGCTGCCAGAGGGTCTGATTTGAGTATTTCAGAAACTGCTGATCTCCTGGGATTTTCACACACAATAGTCTCTAAAGTTTACACAGAACTGAAGCTTTTGACCTGTATCTGCATGATTTTATACATTGTGCTGCTGCCACATGATTGGCTGACTGGATAACTGCATGAATGACTCCTGTGTACAGATCTTTCTAATAAAGTGGATGGTGAGTGTATGTGTCTGTAATTCTATGGTATTTAACCCATTTCTTTAAGTTTAACCAAAAAAGGTAAACATATGACTGACCGTGTAGGAAGTAATTAATCTGAGCAATCAGCCCGGTAAAATCTAGAGTTTCTTTTCTAGCAAATGATAACTTTTAAAGAAAGCAGGGGCATTGAGTGTCACTTACCTGAGAAAAAAATTCACCCAATTCAGTACTGTTCTATTTGTATAGACATACCACAGAGCAACTTCACACATCTGCATGTAAATTTAGGTCCCAGAGGCAGCAATGGAAATGTCAAACGGAAAAAACCCTTTCGTAGGTCAGGCAACAAAAATAGCCTGGCTCAAGCTACCACAGTTTACTTTATTTATTTATAACAATTTTGTTTTCTGATAAACAAAAGTATTGTACATGTATACACTACTCTCGGTGTTTGAGTTGTGCAGTTTTTTATTCAGTGCTGAAAAAAAACCTGTTCTGATGCACATGAACAATACAGTTTAGTGAAACAGCTTCAGATTCTTCTTATTAAAAGCGTTGGCTGGTATGAGGGGGGAAAACCAACCCAGAATGATATCCAGAAATAAAACTGGGACTTTCCGACATTCCTATCACGTGTCGCAGCATGGGAGAGATCAGATCTCCAGTGGCCACAAACACTGCATCTACTTTGGCAATGTTAAATCTGATACACTGCTTCTCTTCACTGCCATCTGCTGTCACTGAAACAAACATGAACACAAACACAGAGTTTGCCATTGGCAACCTGGAAATATATACAAGGCCTTAGTGATTATTATGACTACATTTTAACTGTTTTATGGCACTATTTACATCAGCAAAAGCTCCATCTGTGATTAATGCTTTCCAGACAGCAATTAAACATTCATTATAAGTATTTTTATAACGGTATTTGTTCTAGTTCAAGCAGTGCATGCCGGTTAGAATTTTTATCCGACTTGAGACTGCGCTAGTGCCACGTCACTGTGACGTATGGCATCAAAGTACCGCGATAGTGACACGAGAGCAGCCGGTTGTCTTTTCTTGTATTTCCAATATCTGTAATTTTTTTTTTTCTTTTTTTTTAATAATAAAAAAAAAGATAAGAGAAAAAAATGGGAGCAGCCGGCTCCCTCAGCCAGCGCAGCTTCTCCAGAGTGGCTGCACGCGCTCTGATGACGACACAGCTATTTCACGATTGGCCAGACTCACCGACGACAACGATGACGTGCTTTTCATGTTTATTCTCACTGCTTCAGTTCCGCTTAGGTTTACAAATTCGTATTTTTAGAACAGTAAAAACCCTTTTCATGTGATCTTAATGTTATATTTTGTCATGTTTATCAAAATAAAACTGATAAAAATATATAGACCCAACTTTATTATTTTTTTAAATAATTCAGGCTTATGTTGAACTTTCTTCTTGTACATACAGGCACTGTATTAACTTAACCTATTCAGTGAAAAGTGTTTCTGGTTGCATTCACATTTACGTTTATGGCATTTGGCAGACGCGCTTATCCAGAGCGACTTACAGAAGTGCTTTGAAGTCTTTATCAATAAATGCATCCTGATACTGGTTCACTAGGTAACGGACTAAGAATACCATCAGTCTAAAAAAATCTGTTGGGAGGTAATATAGAAAGAAAAGCACACAAACAACACAACAATTTGTGTTTTTTGTTTTTTGGTTTTTTTTTTAAATGAAAAGTGCTAATTTAAGTATTTAAGGAAGAGGTCTTCAGACATCATTTGAAGACTGCCAGTGACTCAGCTGTTTGGAAGGGGAAGTTCATTCCACCACATAGGTGCCAGAACAGAGTCTTGATGCATGCCTTCCTTGTACCCTGAGAGATGGTGGGTCCATTCGAGCGGTGCTAGAGGATCAGAGGGAGCGTGGTGCAGTGCAGGGTGTGATAAGGTGATTTAAGGTAAGTGGATGCTGGTCCATTTGGGGCTTTGTAGGCAAGCATCAGTGTTTCATATCTGATGCGGTCAGCTACAGGAGACCAGTGGAGGGAGCGTAGCAATGTGGTGGTGTGGGAGAACTTAGGAAGGTTAAAAACAAGTCAAGCAACTGCATTCTGGATCAGTTGCAGAGGACAAATGGCTCCCAGAGGAAGACCTGCCAGGAGCGAGTTGCAGTAATCCAGTCTCGAAATGACAAGAGACTGAACCAGCACCTGAGTGGTCTGTATGGATAGAAATGGACGAATTTTTCTGATGTTGTAAAGAAGAAATCGACATGAGCGTGTCAGTTTAGCAGTGTGAGAGGAAAAGGACAGTTGATTGTCCATGGTTACCCAAAGGCTGCATGCAGTAACCGAAGGTGGGATCAGAGAGTTGTCCAGGGAGAGCACAAGATCCTGACATGGTGATGAATCACCTGGGATGAACAGCAGTGGAGAATGACTGGAGCATTGATGGAAGGAAGTGATGATAGTACCGGAAGTGATCCAGAGATGGAGGAAGAAACTATCAGTGGGAATAATTGAGTAGGTGATTGGAATAAAATTGTCAATTGTAAAAGGAAGAAAACTTGTAGACATTAATCAGGAACTGATAGTGTAAAACAAAGGCTACCAGACAGGACAAACAAGGAGGAACTTAATGTACTGATGAAATTTGCAGAAAATTATACGGTCAATCCAGTAAAAATTACCAAAGCAATAAAAAAAAAAAAAGCACTAGGTGACATAGAGAGTGCTCAGACACAGAGAAATGGAAATCTTCAATTTTTTTGTAAAAATGCAAAACCACAGACAATCAATAAAATCACCAATAAATAAAATCACCAATAAAATCAATGCTCGGCCAATCAGTGAGTTGCACAGTTCCGAGTAAGAGAGCTTGGTTAAGGGGAGTAATCTCTAGAATTCCAATTGAAGTATCTTCAGAACAGATACAATAAAGAGTAACATAAAGGGGGTTAAGGTGATTGAAGCAAAAAGAGTGAAATGTATACGAAATAAAGAGAAAGAAGGTAGTCTTTTTGTAGTGCTTCAATTTGATGAGGAAAGAATGCCAAAGAGTGTACATTGGGTGTGTCAGTTATATGGTAAGAGAAATGTGAGCAAGGGACACAGCTGAAATTCTGCAATTGTGGAGGCGAACACAGAGCTGGATTTGGTGAATGCATGGTGCATAGGAATGCTGTAAAAGTTCAGAACATTAGGATGCAAGAGGGAATATCATATGCAGAGACTGCTAAAAAGGTGAAATAGGTGGAATCTGTTCAAGGAAAAGGGCCAGTGGTCCTATCAAACCACATTAATAGGACATCAGCACAACGTAGAACAAATGAAGATTGTTTAAATGTTGGAAAAAGTTGAGTTCATGTCGTTTATAGCTGAGGTAATAAACTGTGCGGCACAAACCGAAAGCAGAACTGAAAGGATCAAAATAATAATCAAGGCAGCTGAAAAACAGGATGAGAGAATTACCCTGGAACAAGTAAATGAAAAACTTAAGGGTCAAGTAGCAGATACCCAGGCATCATATGAAGGTATTTACTGGTATTAATAGTATTACAATGGAATGCAAGGAGCTTAATTGCAAATGGGCAAGAATTTAAAAAGTTTATCAAGGATAAGGAATGTAAACCTCATGTTATATGTATACAAGAGACATGGTTGAAATCTCATCTAGATTTTGTGATACAAGGTTATACAATTATTCGAAGGGATAGACAGACAGGTAATGGTAGTGGGGTGGTGATATGTATTAAAAATGAAATTGCACATAGGATTATAGAAGTGAGTGATGAATATGAATAAATTATAGTAGAGATATCTTTGAGAGAACAGTGTTAGGGTGATTTTTATAATCTATGCAATAGGTTAAGTATTGAAGCGTTAGAAAAGATCATGGAATGGGTAATCACAAAGTGGTATGGTGTGGGGATTTTAATGCTCATAATACTTTATGGGGAAGTGATAGCGTTGACCACGATGGTAAGGTAATTGAAGAAATGATAGATTGGAAGGGTCTAGTGCGTATGAATGATGGTAGAACTACTAGAACTGATGTGACAAGGGGTGGTTGTTGTCTAGATTTAACACTGGTGACAGAATGCCTAGCAGGGATATGTAGGTGGGAGGTTAGGGAGGATTTTACAGTAGGTAGTGATCATTATATTATTTGCAGTAAAATAGGCATGGATGTAAATGAGATTACAGAGGATAAGTTATACAAACTGGGAGGCATTTAAGTATATTAGTGAAGTGAAGTTACAAGAGTTGGATTTAAATAAGGAAATGGAGGATGTAGAAAGTTATAATGCGAAATTGTGTGAAGTATTGTATAATACTGCTGATGAAGTCATTGGGAGAAATAAAGGAACAAAAAAGAAATAAATCAGTTCCATGGTGGTCAGAATTATGTAGCACAGCAATACAGGCTAGGAATAAGGCCTTTAGAAAGGTTAGGAAGACATTTGTATTTGATGACCTCATTCTAGATAAAAAAGCACAAACAAATGTGAGAAGGATAATTCGAGACACTAAAAAGAATTACTGGAGAAGTTATTCTGATTCTATTGGGGAGACAGGAGATGTCAGTGAAGTATGGGGTATGATTAGAAAAATGGGTGGTTTAAAAAGAAATGTAGGTCTGTCTGTTCTGAGTGATGGGGAAAGAGTAGCTGTGACAAATGTCGAAAAGGCAGAAATGTTAGCAGAGGTGTTTGTAAAAGTGTACTTTAATAATAATATATAAGAAGAAATTAAAATAAGTAGAGAACAGAGTAGAAAGGAACATCCAAATATTATGGTGAGGAAAAGGCCTTCTAGTGACCCTATTGATGTGGAGTTCTCATTGTATGAATTAAAAAGAGTAATTGGGGGAGTAAGGCAACCATCTCCAGGAAAGGATGAAATATGCTATATGATGATTAAAAATTTATCAGATTTTTCATTGAATATTATACTACATTTATTTAATAAATTATGGAACACAGGTAGACTTCTTTCTTCATGGAAACATGGGGTAATGTATTAAAGACAGTAAACAACAAGCATAATGCTGCTTATTATTGTGTAATGTTTACAAGGGAAAGAG
>JANDJT010104038.1:0-11272 GCA_024331685.1 Stegophilus panzeri
CACACACTTCCTGATCTTTCAGATCAAACACAAGGACCAAAAGTACCATCAGAAATGTGACCCTGATCCTCAGCAGATCAGAGAGAGTATTCTGGCTCTGGGAAAACTTGCTTTCCAACAGCTGGAGAAAGGAAACCTGATCTTGATTAACTACTCCACTGAAAAGGGCAGTTTTTAAGGGACATTTAATATAGCCCTAATTTCCTTACTCCTGAAAAAAGATAAGGACCCAGTTGATTGTGCCAGTTACCGACCTCTCAGTCTTCTGAATTCTGCCCTTAAAATCTACACCAAACTACTCGCCTGTCTCCTTCAGCACCACATGCCAACATTAGTAAAATGTGATCAGACTGGATTTATTAAATCTTAAATCTAATCGATGCTGCAGCACATATTAATGCTCCTGTAGCAGTGTTATCTCTCAACGCTATGAAAGCTTTTGACAGGTTGGAATGGTCTTACTTATGGTCAATCCTTAAAGCAATGGGCTTCAGGGAAGGTTTTATCCATATGATCCATATGGTTAAAGTATTATATGCCAATGCCTCTGCATCTGTTGGATGGGACACATCTACTCTTCTCTGTTTCCAGTTTCTAGGTCATCACCCCAGGAGTGTCCCCTTAGTCCAGCACTTTTCACTCTTTCTCTTCAGTCTTTATCTCAGACGATTCACCAATCTTCCAAGGTGCTACCCATCTCTGTTCATGATACTCACCAACACTTAGCTTTATATGCTGATGTGTTAGCATTTTGGAAAATCCTACAGAGTCTATACCTCATCATTTAACTATCTGCAAGGAGTTTGGATGCCTATCTGGCTTTAAAATTAACTGCTCAAAATCTGCCCTTTTACCAATAAATAAACCTGTGATAGCATCACTTATTCCAGCTACTGTTCCCATTGGTCAGCACTTCAAATACTAAGGATTTGGAATTTTTCCCTCACTCGATTCGACCCCAAAACTCCTGTCTCTTGGTGCACACTAGAACAGAACATGGTACACCCCTGGAAACTTTAGGATATCCTTTTTGTTAACATGTCTAATAAGCAGTGCCAGCTGCACCTAGGCCCCATTATATCCCATCTTATTCAGACGTGGTGATTAGTTGAAAAAGACTGTAAAATATCCTCTAAGCAGCATACTATCATCTATATTCAACAATAGGGGAATACTAATTGGAGGGAAACACTTTACTACAGCTCATTGGGGTAATA
Source organism: Stegophilus panzeri (assembly GCA_024331685.1). Classification (NCBI taxonomy): domain Eukaryota; kingdom Metazoa; phylum Chordata; class Actinopteri; order Siluriformes; family Trichomycteridae; genus Stegophilus; species Stegophilus panzeri. Next base: position 1,218 of record JANDJT010104038.1, read on the forward strand.
CAGCTGTTCACTATCTGAAGGACATCTATGATGACAAAGGTCTACACCTCTTTAACGAAATTGGGAATAAGTCTGGTCTTCTGTGCTCCTCCTTTTTCTTTTATTTGCAGCTTAGGTCAGCACTCAGAGCATGTGGTGTACTACTGCAACACCCGCTACCACTTCATCCTATCTGTAAACTATTCACTGTGCAGAAGGAGAACAAGGGCAGGGTATCTCTGCTCTATCAGTTTTTACTGAAAGCCTCTTATCTTCCACTGGACCATATACAGTGGTGAGATTGTCCAGATTTAGAGCCTGGTGTGGCTTGGGATGCTCCAGCATTCAAGATGCATCTCACAGCCCTGATCACCGTTAATTAGTTTTAATTATTTTCACAGAACATACTTAACTCCAGTGCATGAATATTATAAGTGGCCCTATGTGCAGTTTAAGCCCACTGAAGGTCTCCGGTGGTCAGGGCTGGGACTCAAACTCCAGACAGTAGTGTGAGAATCAGACTCGCTACCAGTGAGCCACAGAGAGGGTGATGAACCCACGCACAAAGACTGACTCAAACAGGGTGAAAGTCCAACAATTTTAATGAAGTCCAAAGTCCAAAAATACAAACATAGAAAAAAGTTATCCACAAAGTACAGTGGGGAAAATCCAGAGAAAAGATCCAATGAAAAAGGCGACATGAAAATTCTCCTCTAAGGAGTACACCTACATAAAAAGTCTCTCAAGAGAAAACGGTAAACATTTATAAAAGGTTTCTCTAGAACAACAGGCTAGAATAAACAGGGGAACTTACGTGAGACACGATGGACTGGCCTAGCAACCTTCAACACCAAGCGAGGAAACTACAGAACAGGGTAACTTTATGTTTCAGATTTTTATTTTTAATTATAAAATGGATAGTTCTGGTCTTGATTCTGATTATCTGAGCCATGTTTGAAGCCACTGTAAATTACTCTATAAACACATACTCGTGACCTCTTTACATCAGTATTATTGCACCAAATAAATCATTTCAAAATGTCAGATTTTGTTAGCATTTGTTATGATAATAATATTTGGGGGAAAAAATCAACAAAAAAATGTCTATTATTCAACTTCCATGTTTTCTTTTAAGTACACATTACAGTTTGGCTGCGTGGTAACATACAATAATAAACCAGACTACAATGCAAAATGTTTTTCGCTAACTCACTTTACCCATTCATATGATGAAGTTCTTCCTCTTTCAATAATGGCAGTTGATATCAAAAAGTTGAAAGGTGCATTATCGCCACCTACTGGACTGTAGTATAAGAGTTTAAAGTGTTTATCATTACAGTGTGTTGTTGCATCTGTCCTGCTCGGCAACCATTCTGCTAAATGCTGCTGAAGAACTATATTGCTTGGCAGAAGAATGATTATTTGTTATCAATAAGTTATTGCATTTTATTGTTGCTATGTGTTTATTTTATGAAATTTTGCCAGATATATGTAGCAACCATTTTATAATAGCAATAAGACCCGCGAGGCCGTGGTTTACAGTGAGACATATATAAGGGTTGTAAACAAAATAAGGGTTGTAAACAGAACATATGTAAGAGATAATCCACGGGTAGGTGGGCGTTACACAATTTTAATGCATGATGTGGCAGTAAAGAACCAAGAACCACCCAAGGCAAAGTGGAGTGCATTAAATTGGGGTAACACACACCTAGCCGTGGATTATCCCACTTATACCATGGTCACTCACCAGCATTGATGAGTTAAAGCTGTCACTGATGTTTGCAGCTCAAAATTTTAATGAAAGGATAAAAATAAAATGAATTTCGTTAGATCTAGAATTCTGCCTGCTCTAAATCATACAGAGATACAGTAGTGCGATAAGATTACATTTATTTGAATGAATTATAATAAATAGTTATTAGAGAGAGAGAGAGAGACAGAGAGAGAGAGAGGGTGTGTGCGAGTGTGAATTACTTGCGTCTGTGCTGTGTCTCTATTAATAATGAAGCTGTGAGTTTAACTGTATGTTACTATGGTTACAGTTGTTTATAGGCAGCGCATTAATAAAGATTGGTGATTAAACTGACTGGAACTACCTGTGCATTACATGGTTTGAACACACACCTTCCAGCCAGTCAGAATCGAGTATTCATACAGAGCATGGTATAAACCAAGGGATAGTATCCAAGGGTTCATTCATAGCCAAACATAATAAAGTGCCAAAGCAAAATATTTAACCAGATAAAAAGAAAAACAAAAAGAGAGATTAATGAAAACTGATACATAAATCACTTACATACAACACCGGCACTTTGTACAGCTTAAAGTGACAAACCCAAACAAAACATTCTTAAAATAAAGCTGGAAGTCCTTATATATGAAATCCAGAATGAACTGACAAATGTCCTGCCCAAGTTTTCTTGTGTGATCACAATACCAAAGAGATGGAAAAGAGTCTTTGGCTGTGAATCGCTAAAAGTACAATTCACATCCATATTCAACTTAAATCTTCACACAACAAAAGGTTTAACTGGACAGTAGCGGTGAATAAGTTTAAAAGAAGTCTCTTTGCACTTATTTAACAGGAGATACTTATTAGGAAGTGTCCAAACCTTATTCCACAAATTATTTTCCACTGACCTGTTCCATTCTGCAATTACATGCGGAATAGAGACATTGTAATTTAGAGCACATATATTTCTATTATTTTTTTGATGTGTGTTTTAAAACGTATTCTCTGTACACGTGTATCAGTTGGGTCTGGAACAGTTTCATCTGAACTTAACAGAACTTTGTTATAATCTTTAAACAACATAATGACACTGTCTGGGACAGCATCAAATTCAGTAGCAAACTGTTTGGGAGTTACAGGAATATTATAGTGGAAGAGAAATTCTTGGTGTGAAAATAAGTGATCATCCTTATTGAATAACTGACTCACCAGATTGATCTCATTCTTAAACCAATTCTCAACAAATAAGGACTTATGTAAATAGTAAAATGGTAAATAGCACACTCACATAGCACTTTTATTCAAAGCGCTTTACACTGTGTCTCATTCACCCATTCTCACACACACACACACCAATGGTAGCAGTGCTGCCATGCAAGGTGCTAACTTGCCATTGGGAGAAACCTGGGGTTCAGTATCTTGCCCAAGGACACTTTGGCATGTGGAGTCATGTGGGCCGAGAATCGAACCGCCAACCCTACAATTAGTGGACAACCCGCACTACTGCCTGAGCCACAGCCACCTCCTGTTTATAACATATATCATGGAGCATGCCAATTGTGCTTGTTTATGGAAGTTAGAAAGAGCAATAGGGATCTTATCTATACCAAAATTGCATGACAGAGAGAGATACTTTATAAGTTTCGTATGTCACTAATTGGCTAATTGGTTTTGACATGTCTAGGTCAAAGGTCATCATCAATTTCAATGATCTTGACAGGTCAAAGGTCATCATCATCAAATATAATTATGTTGGCAGGTCATCATCATCAAATATAAATATGTTAAATCCGGTTCCGGTGCAATCCCATGCACACACAAAGTTCTTTCACATAGAATGTATTCATACATAGTATGGACATGTGCATTCCCACGCATATCCCCTGTTTAGGCTAACATTTGTAACGGATAGCTGCACAGTGAGCAGAGGCAGAGTCCGTTCTATTCTGTGGTGTTTTAATTAACAGAAGAAAATAAATAAATAATAGGTATAAATAAACTACCTAAGAAAACTCAGCCTATCATAACAGAAGAGAAGAAGAAAAAAAGAGATGAAGGGAAGGATGTGGTCTTCGGAAGCAATAAAAAGAACAGGTGAGTAGGTGAGAGGAAGCGGGAGGCGGAAATGAGAGCCAGGTGGGAATGAGAGCCAGGTGGGAATGGTGGAACTGTGTGCGTTTGCCAAGGACCAAGCTCATGCTCTTACTGTGGATTATAACCTTGTGGATATTGATTCAGCAGGCTGGAGAACACTTCAGGAATATTGTGCCAAGGTGAATCAACGAGCGAGCGGAGCTTTGAGGGTTCAGAGGCACATCACGGGTTTGAAATCCTTTCTTTTAATACTTTTGTGGAGAACCAGTATGCTTAAATCACTGGATGTTACTGCCAGTAAAAAACTCAGAGTGTTAAGTGGGATCTGACTGCTGGTTTCCCATGCTTTCAAGGTCATGAACTCCCATATGCCTAAATCACCACCATTAACATACTGTTATTAAAGTGAACAACTTTCTTTGTTTTGATTAAGAATTATTTTGGGGTTAACTATTTTTTTTACTGCCTTTTGTGTGTTCAATTTTTCTTTTATGAATAGAGGCTTGTTTCCTTATTGTGTCGTCTATTAGTCCCACGTATAGGAACCTTTTGGTTTTTATTATTTTGGTTTCTATGAATGAAACGATCTGTATTTTCTTACGTTTATTGCGTGACTGGAAATCATTATCTTATTTTGTGAGAATTGAGTAGCCTACTGTTTTTCTTCTTCTGAGTGATGTCCAAAGTATAAGTTATAAGTGATGGTTAAGGTACCACGCTACAGAGTGGTGCCCAAACAGGGACTGAACAGTAAGATTTAGAAAGTGTAGTTGGGGTACTGAACTTAACAGATTTGGACATTTGCGTTATTGATGGACTTGAACATTGTTGATTATTGTGAAATACAGTCTGTGTGTGTGTGTGTGTGTGTGTGTGCTTATATTTTCAGTTTTTTCTGGTTGATGTTTATATGAAATGTATGGTTATTGAGAACATTCAGGAGTCTGTGTAACTACTTACTGCTCTATATTGTTTTCTATTCCCTGGCCATGTCTACCCCTACACGTCCCCTTTCCCTTTTGCCCTCAGTAGATGTGGAACCATTCCCACCTAACCTTTCTACACCTATACATATATATGCTTTGCCAAACTTAAGTACCCCAAGGCCTGGTCCTAGTCCACATAACCTATCACAAAGCCTATCTCATTCACAGTCTTTGGACATGGTGATTGCATCATCTGCAACAACATCCTCAGTTAGGGAAAATACAAAGAATCCCCTTGAGGTGCTGTCTACACATGAAGGAAGGTGCTTCTACTGACTCTGTTCAATGTGAACTTCCTTTTGTACTCCCTACCCCTGGAAGGGAATTGGGTCAGCTTACAGATCAGGCCCATGCCCATTTGTATTCTGCAACAAAGACAGGATAAAGTGTTAAATGAATTGGCCAAACAGGTACAATGTAGTAGATTCCATCTGGAATCTAAATTACACAAATTCACTGATCAAACGGAGCAAAGTTTTCGCAACCTGAATATCGTTGTAACTTCCAATAAGGACAAGCAAGACCAGGAAATGGATACTATAATGAAATCAATTAAAACACTGTTGTCAGAAGAAACAGATAAAGTTTAAGTTTCCCTTATGTCTGACCTTGGATTTATGGTTGAGCAGATGCAAATTGAGTTGCAAGACAAGGTACAAAGTACACAGAAAATTTTTGAAGGGAAAAATCTTGAAATTGTTAAAAGCCTTGTTGAATGTTCCTCAATGTTAAAGATGCTGCCTGCAAAGGTGGATGATGTGAATGGAAAGATTGATGTACTTTCTGCAACTCACCAGAGTGAAATGGAGGAAATACAAAAAAGATTCAAGCAACTGACTCTTCCAACCTCACCATTGTTAAAAAACTCTTCAGGAATAGAGCTCCCTGTATCCAGTCTTACTTCAATTCCGAAAAGTGATCACATCAAACTAACTTTTCCTATATACGGAAAGCCTGGAGATGATCCTGACCCCTTACTTTATTTATCCAAATGTGAGGATTTCCTTGTCTTACATCCCTTATCTGACAATGACATTCTTATTACCTTCAGAACAGTTTTCCATGGCACTGCTCGAGACTGATGGCATATAACACGTTCCAAAGTTATATCTTTGGAGGAATTCAAGACTGCTTTGTGTCTGCCTTTTTGGCTGAAGACTATGAAGACGAATTAGCTGAACGTGTCGGAACAAAAAACCAAGGCGACAATGAATCCATCTGAGATTTTGCTTATTCATATAGAGCTCTATGCACATGATGGAATCCTAAACTGACTGAATTAGACATTGTAAAGCTCATTCTGAAACCCATAAAACCTTACCTCACCAGTCAGCTCCGTGGAAGAGTTCTTAATGTGGATGATCTTGTACGGCTCGGTCATCAATTTGAGAGAGACCATGACCAACAGCTGGCATATGAACGTAACCTCCAGGAAAGAAAAGTGAGCCAAATGCAGAAAGGATCGCATCCGGGTAGTCAACAAGGAGAAAAACTACCTCTGTGTTGGTGCTGCAAAGGTACCCATTCCCCTGGATCCTGCCCTCAGTATACATCTACATCCTCTTCTCATTTCCCTCCCCAAAATAAGCAAAAACCTTATCACTCAAAAAACAATGGACCCTCCAGCAACTCCTCTGCATCAACAGTAACCTCCAAGCAACCTCAGAGAAAAAATACTTTGATTTCTTCACCGACTTCTCCTTTTGATTCAGTGGTTATTCCATCACAATTGGTGGTACCCATACAGGTTAAGTCGTGGTATGGAAAAGCTATTGTTGACACAGGGGCCAGCTATACTCTCCTACATGAACATCTCTGGGTTGAACTGAATAGTTGAAATGAAAACCTAAGACCGTGGACCCATGGTCCTTTGTATTTAGCCAATTGGGAAGCCACCTTTGGGAAGTCACCTTTGGGTTGGGTTGTTTTGGACATTGAGTTTCATGGAAAGGTCATCAACACCCCTGCAGCGGTGCTTCCAGCCAAAGCCCTTGCATATGGAATTGTCCTTGGCCTTGACTTCATTTCCTGCAGCCAACTACAAATAAATGTAGCAGATCGGGTATATGGGTTTAAATTTATACCTTCTGTTGTATATTCCTTCCAACCTGGCAATGCTTGCGTGTCTGGATGGAAAGGTCCAGAAACCAAGAAAAGCATAGGAAGGTATGAACAGAAACATCAGCTTGGGTTCTTCAGCTCCACTCCCCCACCTATGTGTTCTTTGGAAGTGATTCAACTGAATATGGAAGATTACATTGATCAGGCAGTATCATCTGCTCAGCTGAATGAGGCTGAAAAGCAGCAACTGAAAAACATTCTTCAATCAAATCCTCAGGTGTGTACACATAAACCTGGTAGAACCAATGTACTACAGCATCAAATATATTCCACAGCTACCATTCCCATTAAACAAAAACCCTATCGAATGTCTTCAGAGAAGCAGACCATTGTCAAGGAAAGCCTTGAGGAGATGTTATCATCTGGTATTATCGAACCATCATGTTCTGGTTGGTCTTCTCCGGTAGTACTAGTTCCCAATAAAAATGGCGGACATAGATTCTGTGTGGATTACCGGAAGCTGAACTCACTCACAGAAAGTGATGCCTATCCGCTCCCTTCCATTGCAGAGATTCTAGAGTCCCTTGCTGGGTCTGTAATTTTTTTTCTACCATTGACTTAAACGGTGGATACTGGCAAGTAGCAATGTCTTCAGAAAGCAAACTCAAAACTGCTTTTATCACCTCTTCAGGCCTCTACCATTTTAATGTGATGCCCTTTGGACTTAAAAATGCCCCAGCCACATTCCAGAGGCTAATGGAGATGGTCTTAGGAAGTCTATGTGGTCAGTGCCGTCTGGTTTACTTGGATGATATTATCATCTATTCATCATCGGTGTCTCAACATTTCTTGGACCTTCAAAAGGTATTTGATGAACTGCATCGAGCAGGTCTCACTATCAATTTGAAGAAAAGTAATTCTGGTTGCTGGAAATCAAATTTTTGGGAGATATCGTGAGTAACAAAGGGGTTCCCACCGATCCAGAAAAGGTGCGGTCCATACAGTCCTATCCAGTCCCTAAAACTCTCAAGGAAGTGCAAAGATTCCTCGGCCTGTCTGGGTGGTTCCACCGCTTTGTGTCTGGATTCTCGAAGATCACAGAACCCTTGAATGAATTGAAGAAGAAAGGGCATCCTTTCCTCTGGACTCTTAAATGCAAGCAGGCTTTTGATCAGCTTAATGCATGTTTAACTTCACCTCCAGTTCTAGGCCATCCCAACCAACATCTTCCATTCATGGTCTACACTGCTGCGAGTGAGACCGGCCTTGGAGCTGTTCTTGCACAGAAAATGGGACCAGACTCTGAACAAGCCTATGCAAGCCGAACACTAAATAAAGCTGAAGTGAACTATTCTACAACAGAAAAGGAGTGCCTTGCTGTAGTTTGGGTCCTAGAAAAATGGCAATATTACCTCAAACAAAAACAGTTCACTGTGGTCACTGATCACTCAGCCTTACAGTGGGTCCTGACTTCCACCAAAACCAGTAGTCGTCTTTTACGATGGGTGCTAAGGCTAGAGAAATTTGATTTAGTGGTAGAGTACCGTAAGGGTAAGCTGAATGTACGCTCTTTCTCACCTTCCTACCACTGCTGGATGTGCTCTAGTTTCTTCACAAAAGGAGATTGATGACCTCCCGTTCACTGCCGATCTCATTTGGGAAGAACAACACAAAGACCCTGAGATTGAAAAAGTGATTAAAGCAATAGCAGAAGGCAATAAAGAGGCTATGGAGAAATACAGGGTTCTGGAAGATAAGTTATACCTAAAAACCCAGGTGACTGATCAACAAACTCACTACCGTATTTACATTCGAGCTTCAGTTAGCTTGCAGATGTTCCAGGCTAACATGACAGAATGCCATAATCGTACCCTAAAATGCGATAAACTCTGCAGTAAAGGAAACCACCGGACTGACCCCTGTGGAACTACATTTCGGAAGGAAACTTCGGAGTCCTATGGACAGACTCCTTCATGCGAATATTCCAGTCTCTCCAGATACTCACCCCTATGAGACTGTCCACCAACTGAAACAGTTTCAAGTCAATGCGAAAATCAGATCTGAGAGAACACGTCTTCGGCAACTTAGGAATTACAACAAGAACCGAAGGGAAGTTTCTTTCAAATTTCAAGACCGAGTCTGGTTAAGAAGTTTTCCACAGTCAAATGCATTACATCACTTTACTGCGAAGCCGGATAAAAAATGGAAGGGTCCTTAGAGAGTAGTAAGAAAACTGGGACCTGTGAACTATCAAGTTGTATTGGAAATAACTGGGGAAGATATTCGCAATGTTCATGTGTGCAAATTAAAACCTTACTACCCTACAGCAGAAGAAATGGACAGAAAATAGAAATAAAAAGTTGTGGAAATCTTTCTAGACTCCACGGACAACAACGATTACCTTGGATACCAAGTAGATGACAACCAAGAGTTGACATCCCCCTTGGAAAGTCTCCACGTTACAATGTCTGGCTTCATTGCAGTCTTTCTCAAACTTACACGGCCTACAAGCGAAAGCTTTTGTACAGGTCCATGAGACAGTACAAGAGTGGGTGGAGAAACGTGAAAAGTATATCAATGCATTTTGGCAACATCTGCTGTGAGGCTCATGTGTCGCTGGAGGTCCTTCAACAAAGAACGCATTCCGCAGTCCAGATGACAATGGCAACAAGGTGCACCACAACCTCTTTTTTTCTCCACTGACTGGGATGTAATTTCATATTTGTGATTTATGTCAGCAATAGGTTAAGTTGATGGACTGCCAATTTGCTGTGCACAGTCCAGGTTTGGATCCAGTTTTTCTTGAAAAGACCTTGCTTAAGCACGTTCTTAACATGAACCGTGCATGGTGTAGACATTATTGGCTTCTTTGAAAGCAGTTAGTTTGGAGGTGAAATTAGGGCCAGGTGTTTTCAATCTATGGGATGACAATCAGGTGTGAGTGAATAGCGTGTCTTATTTGAAGAACAGGGATCAATCAAAGTCTGACCGTCACAACGCATGTTTGTTAAAGTGTAGCATGCTATGAAAAAAATTGATTTGTGAGGATCGCAACAAGAGTTATCGGATGAGGTGGCCGAGAGGTTAAGGCGATGGACTGCTAATCCATTGTGCTCTGCACGTGTGGGTTCGAGTCCCATCCTTGTCGCAGGCATGTTATTTTGCCTGCACTTTACAACAATGTCTGGCTTTTTTACAGT
>JANDJT010104682.1:0-11246 GCA_024331685.1 Stegophilus panzeri
ATATACAGATGTACAGTACAATGAAATTGTTTCTTCACATATCCCAACTTGTATGTAGGTTGGGGACAGAGTGCAGGGTTAGCCATCACATAGCACTCCTGTGGCTGACAGGGTTAAGGGTCTTGCTCAAGGACCCAACACTGACTGTGGAGTAGATCCTGAATTTAAACTGCCAACATTCTGGTTAACAGCCTGAAGCTCTACTCACTATACTACATTGTCCCTGTCTGATAAAGACACAGACTGATGCAAAATATGTTGGGTTTCTTTTAGTAAAAGGTTCACTGGTTTTGTTAAAAGTACCTCATAGATTTTGTTTGACTTATTTAGGAGCAAAGTAGGGTGAAATGCAAGTTATTTTTTTAAACCAACATTTTACACATTTAATTATATTATAAACAATAATTGTAGTATTTTATCTTTTTACTTTGCTCTGTGTAAAAAATAAATAAGAAAAGCATACTTTTCACTATACAATAAACAAATTTAAAATTGTAGATAGTTTAGGGACAGTGTAGCTTCGTGGGTAGAGCTTTGGACTCTTGATCACAAGGTCCATGGTTCAAATCCAGGTTTTACTGCATGGCTGCTGTTGGGTCCTTGAGCAAGATCCCTGACCCAGTCAGCTACAGGGGTGCTGTGTGATGGCTGAAAAGAAACAAATTTCCTTTGGGATCAATAAAGTATCTTAAACCAAATATACTTGAATTTAGATGTAGAATTAGATGATTGACATGTGCATCAACATTTAGACTTCTTCATTTAAGGAACTGCTTGTCATCACTTCAGAATGACCCAACAAATGGCTTCAGTGGGTGGTCCCCGTTACAAATTCCTCTCTGTAGAGCTTATGACTTTAGAATGGATCCTAGCCATTCTGTTATTGCCTTCAACCAAAAAATTACTCTGGTGCAAAGTGTACTTGACAGATTTGCTGCAGTTTTTGTAATTGGGATTTTCCTACTGTGTGTTACTTTTCTGCACTTGCATTTGATATTAAATAAAAATTTTGGCAGATTATGTAAATACATCCGAAAAAATGGAAAGACTAAGAACAGTTTATTCTTTATTATCTTATTAATTTATTTAGAAATTGAACTGGGTTTTTAAGTGATTCAAGCTTTTAATGTTTGTTGTTCTTAGCCAAGGCCTTTTAAACCACTTTATCAAACAAACCAATAAGAACTTGTGCTAATTTATGTAAAAGTATAATCATACTTACATCATTATTATATTATAAGAATTCTTTAATGAAGTCTTTATAGATTTCTTTTTTAGAAACAGCCCTACAAGTAAAATTATTATTTTTAATGTTTTGGATTTTAGAAACTTTATTGATACCGAAGGAAATTTGTATGTAGGTTGGGATCAGAGCACAGGGTCAGCCATTACACGGCACCCCTAGAGCTAACAGGGTTGAGGATCTTACTCAAGGACCCAACAACATGCAGTAGAACCTGAATTCAAACCTAGGACTTTGTGGTAGAAAGCCCAAAGCTCTACCCACCAAGCTATGCTGTCCCTGTGCCAAGTGCTGTTCATTTGATTCTTTATTAGTAATTAATAAATTATTTAGTTTTAGGCTTAGAGAAAAATCTGTTTGCTGGAACTTATAGCCAGTAGATAATAAACAAATACCTATTTTAATTAATTTTGTTCTCACATGACTTTATCAGACCAATAAATGTTATGTAGTATAATAAAATCTCCAAATGTATATGAATGTGATTTTTTAAAGTTTATTGGTTATTGTCATGTTCTGTACTTAACTATAATTGTTTTTTCCTCCTCATCTCTGTTTTTCACGTTGCATTTGTCTTTTATCTATCACAGTGGGTCGCTCCCCTGCAAAGAACATCCAAGTTCATAGCCCCACTACAAATACTCTAAGTGTGACCTGGGAGCCTGCATCAGGGGACGTACAAGAATACAGAGTTGTCTATGCCCCAGTCTCAGAAGCACGACCACCTCAGTCTGTAAGTCAGGTGTATTGTGTTTTACAGCAAATTTCTGGAATGATGTCTTTGTACATTAAAAGCCTCTTAAGACTGTGTGGGTTCACTCAGTCTGCCTTTTTTAAAAATAGGCCTATCAACTGATTTACACACATGGAATTGTTTATATATATATGGTATGTTGTCACGTTTTCCCATGACCTTTATCAGACAGAATAGAGGCTAAAAAGCCCATTAAATGACTTCATCCACTGGACACATGAACATGAACATGAACCTCCACATCTGTGTGAACCATTAAGCATGAACTGATTTATGAGAAAGTTTGGAAATACAAGGGTTTGAACAGTCATGTTTTTCCACTTTTATTAACAGATGTACATCTCTTATCTGGAGCCATGCATTTTTTTATTAGAGAGGAAAAGTATTAGGGTTTTTCCAGTGTCTAAGCCAGTTTTACATCTCAGTTCAATTATTTTGACAACACCTGACAAATTTAGTCTTTAGAGATTTTAATCACAGGTCTCATTGAAACCTTTGTTTTAAAAGAAATTCACTGTTTCCATTTAAACTGAAACTGGAGAACTAAGAGTCAGTCTTAAAGTTATGGGGTAGTTGATTGGATGGTCTGTCAGTTTTAAATAATGCCAGATGTGAGATCTACTGTTTTTAGAATTATGTCCGAACACTAAAAGAGATAGCCTGTTTAGTATTACATCATGTTGTATACATATTGTTTAAAATAATACAATAACGTTTCCAACATTCTTATTTAATACACTTTTAACACAGAATGCTTTCTTTTCTAACAGGTATCAAGCAATTTAACTTCTGCTGACCTATTAGCCAGTCAAATAACACTGACCTATAATAAAGTTGAAAATAATAATGTATGCTGTTTTATTTACATGCTAGAATGTATGTTATATAAAACATGTAGTTTTAGGGGTGGGGTTATAAGACTACTGAGATTAAAAATATTTATTTATTTTCATACTGTAGATCCTAGTTCCAGGAAATACCCACAATGCTTTGTTAGAGCAGCTGATACCAGATACAGAATATTCTGTTGGAGTGGTTCCGATCTATGCTGATGGAGAAGGCTCTCCTGCAAATGATAATGGCAAAACATGTAAGCCAGAGTTCTCTAATATAATTTAAGTAGTAAAGGCCCTGTGATATTAATTAATTGCTTAATTGAACTCATTAATGCAGTACCACGCAGTGGACCCAGAAACATAAAGGTGTACGACCCTACCACAAGCACCCTGAGTGTGAACTGGGAACCTGCAGCAGGACCTGTACAGCAATACCGCATCACTTATGCACCAACCACGGGTGATCCCATTGAGGAGTTTGTAAGTGCAAACATGTAACCCTTAGTACCTTCATAAATTGTTCAGCTAAGAACCAGTTCATCTCTTTTACTTCATGCTCTATTTTAAATCCTAAATAGACTAGTGTTCCTGGCAACAGAAACAATGTCATCCTGCAAAACCTGCAGCCAGACACGCCTTATAGAATTACTGTGGCAGCTATTTATCCTGATGGACCTGGAGGAGAACTGTCTGAAGATGGACATACATGTGAGCACTTACTAACTGAACATATATAATAGATCTCAGAATGCAAAACATGCAACAGAATGTCTATACTTTTTATTAATGACATACAGTTTTTTGTCCTAATCATTATTATAAGTGATCAGTGAATACTAATACTTTATTTCTAAACATAAACAAATAAGTGAAATTAAAATTCTCAAAAGAAAAAGGTTTGTTATTTTTTCCCTAAAAATTTGGCATAGTGTTGGCATGCCCTCATTATAGATCATCTATGCACCTGAGATGTGTGCTTTATCATTAACATTATACATTATCATTAACAATGTGCATTATCATTTAAATTATCATAACCAAACAGGTTTGAAATAAATGTATTAAAGCCTTGGAATCAAATATGACCATTTTACAAACAAAATGGAAATCTTTTGTTTTTAAATTTGTTTCATGTCACATTCATAGTGGGACTAATGGGGCCACGTAACCTGCGAGTATCTGATGAGTGGTACACTCGTTTCCGTGTTTCTTGGGACCCTGCACCCTCCAGGGTGAATGGCTACAAACTAGCTTATGCAGTAGCAGGTAATTTTACATCATCCACATATGTTTTGTACAATGCTGTCAATTATGTCTTTAATGACTAGTGTATTTTACTGTTGTATATTACAGGCACTGATAGTTTTACCGAGATGTTTGTTGGTGATGTGACCAATTATATTGTTCCTAATCTTCAGCCTGGCACCACATATGATGTAAAGGTCTTTGCTCAGTATGATGCTGGACCTAGTGGTCCTCTTGTTGGTCAGGGGACAACATGTATGTATATCTGTATTGAATTTTCATTTTTATTAAACTTTATTTTTCTCACAAGAAATTTAGTTGTCCAGTCTCTGTAGTGCAGAGAAAAAAATAAAAATAAAATAAGAAATTAATAAATGATTCTGGCACTTTCATTCTTCTGACCATATCTGTTCATATTCATTAAAAAAACAACAAATGAAATTGGTAATTTTTAGTAACAAACTCTTATTGTTTTAAAAATATCTTTAAAATCTCACCCAAATTATTGTATTATCTGTAATGGCAACGTAGCTAGATAAATGCAGATTACTTGCATTTGCTGTAACCATTGTTTTATAAAAAATAATTTAGACTGTTTTAATTTATGTCATTATTTACATTTGTTAATTACAGTAAAACTCCAATAAAACACAAAGCAGGGTTTTTTTAACAATAAAAAACAAAAACAGCAAACAACAATTACACATAATTAAATGCACATATTTACATCCGAATAATGCATAAAAGCACAGAATTTAAAAAAAGACTTCCTGCAAATAAGTAATGCAGAATTTTGTGATGTTTGTAGGCATTAAGATCATTTGTTTCCCGTGTTCCAATCTGTTTTGTGTCAATCCACACTGCTCAGTCACAGTATAAAATATAAGTAAATTGTGTCAAAATAAATGACGTCAGATTTAAATGTAAGTTTATCCAGTTGTTTAAAGACTGGTGTGGATTGTGTTGCATAAGCGGTCACCCTAATATGTGTCTATATAGAATGTAAACACTTAACCCGGAATGTTTTTTCCCTCCTAGTGTCTCTGAATGTCAATGACCTTTCAACATACAATGTTGGTTATGATTCATTCTGCCTTAAGTGGTCTCCACACCGAGCAGCAACCTCCTACAGGCTTAAACTGAACCCATTTGACTGTGAGTTGTATATGTTTTTAAAAAGACATGAATCTGCTAACTGCAATGTATTTTACTGATTTATTTTGTCTTTCTTTTATTCAATTGGCAGCCTCTAACAGAGGCGCACAAGAGGTCACTATCACAGCTGTGGAAAATCAGTACTGTTTTGATGGACTCAGTCCAGATGCACTGTACAACGCTACTGTATATGCTCAGACACCCAATCTTGAGGGACCTGGAGTCAGCACCAAGGAGCGTACATGTGAGCAAATATCTAAATCCCTTTTATATGCTTTTATTTTATTTTTTATGCAGTTATCTTAAATAGCTTAAATCGTTCCTTTTCTTTTTTAATTTAGTGGTGAAGCCAACTGTACCACCCACAGTGCCACCAACTCCTCCCCCACCACCAACTATCCCTGGTGCACTTGAGGGTAAAATTATTCAATTTACAGTCTCTTTAATATGCATTAGCAAATGTTTCTTTATTGAGTGGCATGTTGGTTTGCTAGGTTGCACTATTGCTTTACAGAAATAGAATAGAATAGAAGAGCCTTTATTTGTCATTACACATATACAGATGTACAGTACAATAAAATTGTTTCTTTACATATCTCAACTATTAAGGTTGGGGTCAGAGCACAGGGTCAGCCATCACACGGCACCACTTGAGCTGACAGGGTTAAGGTTCTTGCTCAAGGACCCAACAGTAAGCCTGGATTTAAACCCCCAACTTTCTGGTCAATAAACCAACACTCTATCCACTAAGCTTCACTGTCCCTAAATAAAAGTCTTTTTAGTTCTTTCCCCTATTTGTGTGAATTTTCTTCCACGGGCTCCAATTTCCAATATTAGAACAAAGTGAAACTGAATGTGTAAACAGATTTCTCCTTTTATCCCCTGTACAGTTACCATGAAAACAAAAACGTTTTTGTTTAATATTTTCCTTAAACACTGCTCTGTATGTATAACATAATGCAGTGTGCAAAGGAGCTAAAGCTGACCTAGTGTTTCTGATTGATGGCTCTTGGAGTATTGGAGAGGAGAGCTTCAGTAAAGTGCTTCAGTTTGTGTTCAGCATGGTTGGAGCTTTTGATGTCATAAGTTATGAGGGTATGCAGGTAATGAAGCTTTCAGTCACTCTTTAACAGATAAAACTCTCTTCAACCTGTCATCACTATGCAGTATCTACAGTCATGAAAAATATTTCTTTTCTTTGATCACAGGTGTCCTTTGTCCTGTACAGTGATGATGCCAGGACTGAGTTCAAGCTGAACACATATCATGACAAAGGAATGGTTTTGTCAGCTGTAAAGATGGTTAGCTACAGAGGAGGAAATACCAAAACAGGTTATTTGATTATTTTCTATTATTAATAGACTTTTGGTTCTACCTAATTTTTAAATATGTTTTTGTATGCATCTGACATAAAAGTAAAGTCCCTTTAATCATCTTGATCATTTTGCTAAAGTCTTTACATCCATGGACGATTAAATGCACCACTGCTTTCTGTACAACTTGCTGATGACTTATTAAACATTATGAAGCATTACATTAAGAAACTAAATATTTCAAACAATTTTGTGCTGTAAACTGCTAAATTTACTACCTCATTAGGTCCCAAAATGGTATCATCTATGGCCATCAAAATCCCTGCAGAACCCAGCGGTAACAGATATATCTGCTATACAGTTTTACACTCCATTTGATCCAGATCCCCCTCTTGTGCTGAAAATTGTTCTCTTTTTTCTCAGTTACCAGCCATGTACAGTAATTGCTGTTGGGATCGAGCCAACCATGTCAATTATGGCACAACATATATGGAAAAAAATAGTGTTGTTGCCCTGAAGGTCTGCAAATTGTGACATATATTTATAAAAGTAATGTCATAAGGAAATGAGAACAAACCCCATCCAACCAAATAAAAATCAATTTATCTTTCCCTGAGGTAAATCAGAGCTTTAAGCAAGTCAAAATGACAGGTCCCATGACTGCACATCCCACATTGAAACTTGAAACATTAGCAACACTTCCAATTACTACAAATTTTCCAAACCACTTGAGCATCCAAGGAATCACCTCGATGGTCAGGTCTGCTTTATGGATAAGCTCTATGCACTTTTGAGCTGTTTTGAGATGCATTGTAGTTAGCATGGCTCTATATACATGTGACAACTTACCAGATACTGAATGCATCACTTTTAGTTACTTCACACACACACACACACACACACACACATTCATGATAAGTAAAAGAGTTTTGTTGTGATCCATGAAGTATTTCGGCAAAATAGTGGAATAATTTGGCATTGCTTTCTCCACACCTCCCAATTTATCCGTTTGTTTCCAGTTACACGGCTGAGTTACACACAGATTACCATAGTTAGTTTAAATGTGTAAGTCTAGGACCTAGAATAAGTAGTTACATATGAATTATTTTATTATGGAGATTGTCTGCATGGGTTTACACTGTGCTTTGGTTTTTTCATACAGTACAAAGCCATGCCTGTCAAATTAATTCGGGATGTTAACAATCATCCATGACTATGCTTAATATAAACTTATAAGTTGATTAAACGTCTTTAATGAATTAAAATTACATGTCTGTCATAAACATAATCAAAATAAATCACATGAAATTCCTATAATATACTTAGTTAAAACTACATATCTTGTAAAGTTCAGATTGTTAGTGACATATAATAGGGTGGATAATCAATTCATTCTTCTGGCATCTTCTTTATGGTAGATAATGCATACATACCTTACTATTTACAACTGATGCAGCCCCAGATATACAGACAGGTTCAGTACACCTGTCATGGGTCATGTCCTGTTGCATCTCAGACCACTGTGAGTCATTATAATTACTCTTGTTATTTGTGTGTTTTTGGAGCTTCCTAGACATTTTCTTTCCAGTTGTATGGCCCCAATGATTTGTCAGTCAACTCCGAAGTAGAGTATCAGCTTTTTGTATATTCCTGTCACAGGACATTTTAGTTTAGTTAGTTTAGTTTAGTAAGTAGACTATTGCTTTAAACTATCTTAAGCTACTTAATTCATTTCAAAAATAAATTTGGATGTTGTGATTTATTAACTTCTTTAAATGCTGCCTATTGGTATATGTTGCATTTCAGCGGTCAGTAAACAAAGCATGGGCTTAAAAATGGGGGATGGTGGAGGTCAAGGGCGCCTTTCTTTGTGTGTTGTTTTTGGCTGCCATCATTTATTACCATCTGTCATTTGACACAAGATGCTGGTAGTGTAGTAGTGCAAATGCTTAGCCAATGATCCATGCCAACAGGCTAAAATATTATTAAAAGCTCAAGAACTATGGGGGGCTGACCAATCCTGAGCTGAGGTCAGACAACTAAGTGCTAGACAACAGCAGAGAGTGATAAAAGCAAAAGTACTCATTTGCTTTTGTTCCTCAGCCTGTTTGATAAAATGTATTTACTCTAGTAAAAAATATGAGAAAATATTATTGTACTGCAAGTTTTTCTAAATTGTGGGAAGTTGAAGCTAGTGGAAGTAAGAGCTGATGTTAAACATTGGCAATATACTGCAATCACCGAGAAGTGGGTTGAGCACTCTTCTAATCAGAGCCCAGACTCTAAACAGGGAAGGATTCACATGAAAGACTTAGAGAGTTTTTTTGCTCTCTACACCTATAAGATCTGATGAGCAGAAGCAGACTTCCACTTTGAAAAATATACATACGTAAATGCATGCATTTGTCACCTCTTGCACCCAGTTCACATTTAACATGGTGATATTATCACTAACCAGATGTTGTGTTGGATGATTCTTTTCGCTGCCATAACACATTAAATGTTGTCTCAAGGTATTGTATCCTTATTCAAGTATTTGTATTTTTAGAAGCCATTTGACTACATTTTCAATGAGTGTCTATGATAATTTCTTCCTGTTACCAGAAAATTACGATGATAGACATGAGAGCCTGTCTCACAATAAATGTCTCAGTCTCAAAGATGTTTAGTATGGTTAAGGTCAAGGCTTTCAGCAGGTTAATAAAGCCCCTCTACAGCCTACATGTCAAAACATTACTTTATAAGCCTGGCTTTGTAAAAAGAGACTAAAAAGGAATAGTTGTGCTGAAACATAAAAAGTCTTTTAAATTTGACAGCATATAATTGATATACCTGTCATCTAAGCAGACAACTAGACTGACATCTTTCCACAGTTTTTTTGAGAAACTTTTAATTTAATTTTTAATTTAAGAAAACAATATGTCTATAATTTACCCAAGCAAATGGGTAATGTGAGCTTAATATGCTTTAGTAGTATCGATTCAGCTTTTTAATTATACTCAGGTTTACTTAAGCCAGTGAAATGATGCTAAAACTTGTGTAGAATTTCATTGGGTTTTAGTGTTTTTGTTATTATATTTATTCATTTATAATATTTTTTTCCCCCAATCTACTAGTCAAGTTGTATGCATATACTTCAGACAGTCAGTCACGTATGTGTGGGTACCTGAGGGTTGATAGCTAAGCTCATTTTTAAGTTTAAAGAGGTTAAGGTAAGTATTGATTTTGCACATTTTATTGCTACCATACCAAATTACTCAAAGACCCTCAGTTTGATTGGAAACAGTATTAAATAGTTTGGCATTCTGTACATTGGGTATTTTATAGGTTATGAATATGATATGTAAAATTTGATAGGACCTTTGAAGTCTTACTTCCTTATGATTATTTTTAGTAGTTGCCTTATTTTGATTGGGGTTATAACTCACTGGGTACAGGGCAGAAATACACCAAGAATAAAGCAGCACTTGGTCAGAGCGTACCCACCCATTTTCCAAATTTAGGGAGTTGATACACTTACAAACCCACTTGGTCACAGAACTACTTAACAACTAACTTTTTAAGTTTTAAGACACTTTCTGAAAATGAGATGAAAATTCATGTTTGCTGGCTTTGTAATGCAATGTCAATACATAACTGTGAATAGTATTGCCTTGGGTAATAAAACAGTGACATAAATGTAGATTTGCTTTGTGATGATACAAATAGATCAGTTTACTTTCAGTCCCAAAGGCTTAGTAAATCGTCTTTTGTAGCCATATTTCTTTAAGCCATTTTAAAAATCAGTTCCACAAATAGTTTTATACACATTTGTTTTTGGCTAATGACCAGTAAAGGACTAGCTAACTTTTTAAATAATTATTACTAAATATCCTTCAGGATTAATAAAGTATCTGTCTGTTCATCTGTCTGTCTATCTGTCCTTTCATCCATCCATCCATCCATCTTATCTACAGTATCTAGTAAAAATATTTAAATTAGTTTTTACAGTAAGTGTCCTGTTTCTCTGTGTTCTTAAATTTCCCTCTTGTGATCAATAAAGTATCTATCTATCTATCTATCTATCTATCTATTCATCTATCTAGCTATCTATCTATCTAGCTATCTATCTATTCATCTATCTAGCTATCTAGCTATCTGTCTGTCTGTCTATTTACTGTATCTATCAATTTATCTGTGTATCTGCGTGTCTCTCTGTCTGTGTAATATAAATCAGTGGGGATTGGATAATTTTTGTGTTGTCATGAATCTGTGATGTTTTGATGTAGACTTAAAATCATTATTAAGTTTAAAGCAAATCAGTGGTTCTTTACTTAAAAACAGAACTGGCTGTTAAAATAGAATCAACTGACCTATTGTAATACCTGATTTTCACAACACTTACAGTAACATGGCACACAGAAAAAAGTAAAATAATAGGCGCATGGCATTATGGAGCAGCTAGTAGTAATGGTGCCAAACAGCCAAATTGTTCCTGGGCTCCTGAGGCCTGGATTTCCAATTCCAACATTGACCTTCCATGTGTTTTTCACAAACTTTGAACTTATCACTTGTCATGTCTGGGCTCCTGTTTGTGCATTGACTTAGCGGTTGTTTAAATTAACATTTTGCCCAGATTAAGTGTGTACCAGCATAAATGTCAAGGTAAATGTGTGCGTGCATGCGTGTGTGTGTGTGTGTGTGTGTGTGTGTGTGTGTGT
>JANDJT010106032.1:0-11196 GCA_024331685.1 Stegophilus panzeri
ATAGGAGTTGGGATATGCAAAGAAACAATTTTGTTGTACTGTACATCTGTATATGTGTAATGACAAATAAAGGCTATAATAATAATAATAATAATAATAATAATAATAATAATAATAATGATACATGATAAGAAATGTTGCATGAGACATGGTGCCTCTCCTTTGTTGGCTAGGTCCAGCCATAGTATAGCTAGGTCTCCTTTCCCCTCTTGGTCATCTGAACAATTGTGTAACCATGTTACTGTGTTTAAGGCACCCTAGGACCCCAGGGATCCCCCCTTATACATTTAGGGGTCAAACTATTGGTTCCTTATGTGAAAGTCTGAGAGCAAGTGGGAATGGATACTGAAAAAAATCTTCCTCTTAACATTAAGTAGTATAATGGTTCTAAACTGCTCAATAGAGGTTGACTTCTTCCTTTGAAACCCACAGCCCTTTTGCAGATCTCTTTTGCTGGGCAACCTTCCTCCACTTCCAGATCACAAATGGTGCCAAAGTTTAGGGTACCTCTTGTACACCAAGTACAACATTCGGGCTTTGACTATTTGGATTTTTTTACAGCTCGGAACTTTGAAGTTAAGGTCAGTGGCTGGCTCAGGTGGATAGATCAGGTCTCTGTATTTACCTAGGTTCTCCTTCCATGCTGGATCATTGTAGGTGTTTAGAAGGTACAGTATGTGTATACTTCCTCTTTTGAGCATTCAAGGTGGTCACTGTGTTTCTGGCCTAACAACTAGATAACAAGAGCAGAAAGTTCATATTTAGAAATTGGCTTAAAATAATTTAGTTGGATTGTCTTGTTATGGCTATCATTATTAACTATGCTGTTCAAACTAGGTTGTTGTTGTTGTTTACTATAGGCTAGTGACATATTTGTTAAATAATTTGAGAAATCATCACTAGTGACTTCAGGTGGTAATTAGTTTTTGACAGGTTCTAAAAAAAATCTGGAATTATTTTTATTGGTTTTATAAGAGATGAGTGCTAGAGCATTTTTGCTTTTAAAAAAAGCATGTTTATACTTAGTACTAAATAGCAACATTTTTTTTTCAACTGGAGCTACTTTGCCTTAGGTTGTGTGAAATACAGAATCTAACCATTAAGTAGCCTGTTCTAAGTCTTTGGTCTCTATTAGCAATGTATCTCGTAATTTTGGCTAATTCTTTATTAATACAAGGTATTATTGTACATTTCCATTTAAAATTATATAATTGCTGTATTACCTCATGCATTAGAAATTAATGATAGATTAAATTATTTTGTGGTAAATCAGGTTATCTTTGTTTATACTATAAGTTAGTAATAAATCTAAGGTTTACAATAGTGAATGAGTCCATTTACATTCTGTGTAACATATATGGATTGTAAAATAGACTCAAATGCAATTTTAGTGGATCAAAAATATTTTCATAACTGATAATAAAGTCACTGTCAATTAAGGACTTTTTTTAATTAGAAAGAAAGTCTGCAAACTGGTAAAGAAATTCTAAGGACCAGGTAGTTGGTAAATAGTAACTAATTTAGGCATACTAGTTTTAACATGTGCCAATTTATTGACTATGTAAGTTATAAGAGCCTCAAATAAATAAATTGTAAAAGAAAATTTTACAGAAATATTTATTATTTCTTTATTGTAGTTACTCCCCCATAACTGTATCCTGTTAAAGCTGCTTCATTCAAACCCAAATACTCATGAGGTTTAGTCCAAGTCTCTGTTAAAGTAAGTGAAGTTAAGCAAGTTGTCTGTTATATACCTTCATATACAATTGCAGATTTATCTCTATTGATTTAATATGTAGTAGTCTTAGTTTAAGTTTACTTTCACCATTGTTTACATTCTGGTTATTTATAACAAATTTTTGTCAGGTTATTCCGACATATCTTTTGATGAGTTTTAACTTATACAGACACTTATACAGACACTCTTTCAATGGTTTGGGACCTAATTATTCTAGAGTATGTCCCGTGGCAACTTACAGACAGTTGGTTAAGCCAATTAGTCTGCTGCCTTGCCTTGGCTCTAGATAGTCAGTTACCACTACTACATTAGCATGGAATAACCTGTTGATACCAAATGATTTATTTGACACAATTCTTGCATACATCTCTAATGAGATCCACCCATTGCTACCAAATAAATAAAAAATGCATTGGGGTCTGCCTTGGTAAAACCACTAAAGTAAAGTAAATGTTTTTTAAAATATTTTTATCAGAGATTAATAAGCACAAATAAGAGTACATATAGCCTACACACACACCAATATTTTCTTTAGAGAACAGAAGAACCAGCCTTTATTTGTCATTATATATATACCGATGTACAGTACAACAAAATTCTCTTTGCATATCCCAACACCTATGGAGATTGGGGTCAGAGCGCAGGGTCAGCCATCACAAGGTGCCCCTGGAGCTGACAGGTTAAGGGTCTTGCTCAAGGACACCACCAGTGAGCCTGGATTTGAACCGCCAACTTTCTGGTCTATAGACCAGTGCTCTATCCATTAGGCTACACTGTGCCTATGATAATTTAGCATGTAGAAGTATGGAAAGCGGGATTCTGTAAAATAAACCTTAAATGTTAAACTTAGGGGGGAGTTTTTTGTTTATGTTTACGACTGTACATTGTAAACATTCTATATGCAATTTTATTGTTTATTTTTTGATTTCCTTCATGACTGCTTGTAATCTCTTTTACTATGGAAGGTGCTCTACAGCGGAAAGGAGTTAAATCATCCATTCAGGATCTCACACTTCCAAAATTTCATTTTCTGGACGGATTACTTGAATGCTTCAATCTTCCGACTGGATCTTTTATCTGGGGATTTCACGCTGGTGAGGCAGGAGACGCCGCCTCTGTTTGGACTCCATGTTTATGATCCACAGAAACAAAAAGGTAATCCGGGGCAACTGCACACTTTCTATTTTACATGAATCTTTTAAAACTCCTACTCAGGTGTTTCTCGAGCATGATTATTAGACCCCGCACTTTCCTCCTTTTATGCATTACTGGTCTTTTATGCAGCACCAGTCAAGGGTCTGGACACACCTACTGAACCCCTTTTCTACATTGTACACACCCATGTAAGAATATTTAACCATGAACGAGGGATTTTTAGGATTTAAGGTTTTATATACTTTATTGATCCTGAGGAAAATTTGTTTATTTACATATCCCAACTCATATAGAGGTTTTGAGGTTAAAACGCAGGTTCAGCCATCACATGCACCCCTGGAGCTGACAGGGTTAAGCGTCTTGCTTAAAGACCCAATAGTGAAACTGGATTTGAATTCCCAACTTTCTGGTCAACAGACCAACGCATTATCCACTAAGCTACACTGTCCGTATAATAAAGTGGCTAAAGAGTAAAATGTCTAGTTGTTTAGTCTTTTTGTTTATTTTGTGAGCTCATTTGTTTTTTTTATAGTTTATATTCTTTTAATGTGAGTCTTATATGTAAATAAAATCATTAAATAAGTAGCTGTGTCCAAACATATACCTGCTTACTTTATAACTTACACATGGAGTTAATGCTACTCAACACAAAATAGTATTTCAGTATAAAACATCTTGTTTAGTTTCTTTCTTATCCTATTTATCTGGGCTTGGGATCAATACTACAGTCAGTAACCCAAGGTGACGAGGTTTAGACTAGGGAGCTCGCATTCCTTGAATTTCTTTGGCTGGTGCGCTTTCGGAAAATCCCACTGCTCCGCCTGAGTAGAACATAAAACACGTAAAGAATATTTAATGCCTGTTAGGTTTGCTAGCAGAGTTCTAGATTTTTCTTTAGACTCTAGAGTTAAATATTAACTAAAAAAGTGTACTTAAGTAAAAGTAATAAGAAAAATGACTTTGAGGATTTAAATTTAAGAAGTTGAGTTAGTAGTCTAAAAGTCTACATGGGTAAAAAGTTACTCATGTAAAATGAACTGCATTGCTGGGATGCTTTTTAACAAAAGGGGGCGCTGTGTCTTTTCAGTGTAATATAAAGAGAACTAGTGGCTCTTAATCCTACAGTAATTTTTATTTGGGGAAAATCTAGGGAAAAAAAACATGTTCATATAGTATTTAAAATGTTATATTGTTGTTTATAACCCTTAATGAATTATTTAAATGATTTAGTAATAGTAGTTTATTGTATGTGCTACATCTTTATGGGTAGTGTAGATTGGGCTCTCAACCACAAAGTCGTGGGTTCAAATCCAGGTTTGACTGCATGGTCACTGAGCAAGACCCTTAACTCTATCAGCTCCAGGGGCGCTGTGTAATGGCTGATCCTGCGCTCTGACCACAACCTACATACAGTTTGGGATACACCAAGAAACAAATTTCCTTCAGCATCAGTAAAGTATCTAAAATCCAAAATCCAGCTATCAACCAGTTGGCTGGGTTTAAATCTAGGTTCTGCTTCACAGTCAGTGTTGGGTCCTTGAGCAAGACGCTTAGACCTGTCAGCTCTAGAGGTGCTGTGTAATGGCTACCTAAAGTCTAACCCAACATCCATACATGTTGGAATATGCAAAGAAACAAAATTTCCTCAATAAATAAATAAATAAGTAAATAAATAAATGAATCCTCAATAAAGTATCTAAACTGTGTTTATGTAAAGGATTTTTATTAAAAAATCCCAACACTGCCTGGTATATGTACCACAGTATAAACTGAAATATTTCTGGTTGCATTAATGGGGAGAATTTGTTTATCAGTGTGTTAAATCATTCTGAACATTAAATGCAGCTTTTTGTGTTTATTTAGGTTCTCATTGGTACAGCATTAACCCATTATTTAAAGAAAGATTTTTAAACATAACAATTATTTATTCATATTGTAAGTTCTATGTTTTTTAAACTAATGTACACAAGGTACATGTTGCCAGATCTTTTATTTATTACTGCAGGCTTTTATGTAAAGGCCATTCAAAATGGGTGCAATCTGGCAACCCAAACCACTGCACCAGCTTCCTAGACACAGTTTGTTATTTTCAAAGTCTCTTATTTTTAACTAAAAGCCAAATTAGATTTAAAAGGTAGCGACATTGAATTCTTAAGAGAAAATATACCTGAGTCAAAGTAAAAGTGCACATTTTAACTACAGGGCTGGTTGGAGATCATTAGGACTCGAGTAGTAAGGTACTGGTTGTACTAGAGAAAGCTTATTTCTTTTGGGATTAATTAAGTGTCCATCCATCCTTCCATCCACCCTTCCATCAATTTTTCCATCCTTTTATCCATCCATAGGGACAGCGTAGGTAATGGGGTAGAGCTTCAGGCTGTTAACCAGTAGGTTGGGGGTTTAAATACAGAATCTACTACACAGTCACTGTCGAGTCCTTGAGCAAGACCATTAACCCTGTCAGCTGTGATATGGGAAGAAACAATTTTCTTGTACTGTACATCTGTATATGTGTATGTATAAAGGAAATTCTATTCTATCCTATTTTATTCTATCTACTCTGTTTTATTCTATCCACCCATCCATCCAAACCATTACACCCACCACAGGGTGGTTCTAATGTTTAGCTTTATCGATGTATCTCGATTCAGTTGTTCCCTGATTGTGTTCAGAAGAGACGAAGGGTGCATTTAAAAATGCAGTCCTCTGCACTGTGAACCCGGACTAGTAAGAGAAAAAAGTCCCAGGGTGTTTTATTCCAGCATTTCTCTGCACCTCTGGTCTGAATCCAGTATTTTTCCCCTCCTCCCCCTTCCAAAGTTCCAAACACTTTTCATGTACTCTGAGAAGAACCGTTCTTAAGCTTGAGGATTTAGAGTCAGGGAAGGTGCAGTAAGTGAATTTACCCCACATGCTGGTGCAGTATGCAACGGGATTGAGTTGAGTTTATATACGCATCTGCTAGAAGTAATAAAGCAGTTCAGTGTTTCCAGTGCTGCGCCTTTAATACTGCCACATT
Source organism: Stegophilus panzeri (assembly GCA_024331685.1). Lineage (NCBI taxonomy): Eukaryota > Metazoa > Chordata > Actinopteri > Siluriformes > Trichomycteridae > Stegophilus > Stegophilus panzeri. Next base: position 5,913 of record JANDJT010106032.1, read on the forward strand.
GCACATTTCACCACTGATGTGTGTTAGGCTGGGATTCATCGATTAGATCTGATTGGGAATTAATTATAAAGGTTTAATTGCATTAGTGTCTGCACTCCTGCAGATGATAAAGTGTGTGAGTGTGGAGGAACTTTGCAGTTTTGCATTTTCCAGGCCCGTGGTGGATATTTTACACTGCATGTGTCTTAAATCAGTTTAATCAACTTCATAGATCCCTGGATTTGACCATTTCCCATGCTGCTTTCCACCATTTTGGACTTACCTGGATGACACAGTGGAGCTCCTGTATATGCTAACACATAATCTGCATTTAGTAGTGCACCGTGACTTCATACAATAGAGCCCTTGTCATTACACATATACAGATGTACAGTACAATAAAATTATTTCTTCTCATATCCCAACCTCTATGGAAGTTGTGGGGTTGGAGTACAGGTTCAGGCATCATGTGGCATCCCTGGAACTAACAGAATTAAGACTCTTGCTGAAGGCCCAACAGTAACTGTGAAGTAAAGTCTGGATTTGAAACGCCAACCGACAGGTCATGACCAAAGTAAACTACTCCTCAGGTGCTTCGGTTATATTTATATTTATTATATCTAACTACCCCTTAGGTGCTGTGGCTAGAGTAGCCAACTGTGCAAGTGTGCTTACTGCCCCCTAGTGTGTGTTTGTGTGTTTTGTTTTTGCGACGGCAGAGCTCGGGGTTTCCACTGATTTTCCATACTGCAGCTTTTCAATTTTAAAGTCCATTTTCATATTTATAATGAATCCAAATCCTTCATAAAAAGGTTGATATGCACGGTTCTAGACCTCAAATCCAAAATCCAACTCAAGAATTGAAAAATACACTTCTTTAGGGCTCTCGATCACAAGGCTGGGGGTTCAAATCCAGGTTCTACCACACACTCGCTGGTGGGTCCTTGAGCAAGCTCCTTAACCCGGTCAGCTCCAGGGGTGCCGTGTGATGGCTGCCCCTGCGCTCTGACCCAACATTCATACAGGTTGGGATATGTGAAGAAATAAAATTTGAGATCAATACAGTTTGCATGTTCTCTTTGTGTCTGACTTGGTTTACTCTGGCTGCTCTGACTTCCTCCCACAGTCTTAAAAACATGCAGGTAATATGAGTGAATTAGAGACTTCCTAAACTGTCCATGACGGTGTCTGATATAACCCGGTGTAATGATGAACCTGGTCTAATGAGGGATCGTTTCCTGTCATAAACGTAACTAAAAGTGTAAACTAGTACACACACATTAAAAAAGATAAAGCTGAAGGAAAAATAAAGCTGGTCTTGCTCAAGGACCCAACAGCAACTCTGGAGTAGAGCCTGGATTTGAACCACCAATCTTCTAGTTGATAGCCTGAAGCTCCATCCACTCAGCAACACTGTCACTAAAACGTAAATTGTTTCTTCGCATATCTCAACCTGTATGAGGGTTTGTGTCAGAATGCGGTGTCAGTCATCACACAGTGCTCCTGGAGCCAACAGGGTTAACGGTCTTTCTCAAAGATCCAACAGTGATTGTGGAGTAGAGCCTAAGCTTGTGTAGGCTTTTCACATTTGTGTGCTATAAACAATCGGATCCTGGTGAGAGAAACAAATAAACAAGGTAATGGAATGTGGGAGTATCATAATCATTGCACTTTACATACTATGAGTGCACTTTATTGTCATTATTGAAGCACTTAGGTCTTGTTTGGGGGGGTGATTACTCTTATAGCATTACACCTGGAGCAAAGAGATGAGAAGAACAGTAGAGATCAATAAAAGAAAAAGAAATACACATGGGTACATGCTAACTTTCAGCTAGCAAAATAGTTTTGACATTTTTCTTGCCACTTGCTTCCTGAATTAGTGCCTTCATTTGCAATAAAACCTCAGAAGTCCATGAAAGCATGACCCGTTTTTATCTAAATGAGCAATGAGTGTTGTTTTATGACCCCTACTGTGATAATAAATATAAATGTGTGAGTAATAAAGTGTGATAATGTCTGAAAGGAGATTTTTAAGGTTTATTAAGTTACACTGTTAACCAGTAGGTTGGTGGTTCAAATCCAGGCTCTTCTCCACAGTGACTGTTTGGTGCTTAAGCAAGACCCTAATGCTCCAGGGGTGCTGTGTGATGGCTGAGTCTGCACTGTGCCCGCAGAACCAGTAGTCGGGATATGAGAAGAAACAGTTGCATTGTAATGCACACCTGTATTGATGGATATTATAACGAACATATGACATAATCAAAATAGAGTTTAATGTGGTACATCACTGTATCTAAGGACTTTGTATAGGTCTGTTTCTTATTTCATATAAAAATGTCAAAATATAATTTAATATAATTTTTAAATTGTTTTGGCAACTTGGTTGCTTGGTAGTAGCATCAGAGAAGCCCAGATCGAGGCCCTGGGTTTGATTATAAGGTGTGGTCTGCACATAATCTTACGTTCAGGGTGGTCTATTAGCATGTTGTTCCAGGCCCCTATAAAATAGGGATAGTTCTGAGAGTGGAGAGTCTGTAAGCTGGTGTCATGATGAACCTGGTCTAATGAGTGATCGTTTCCTGTCTTAAATGTAACTAAAAGTACACATATATAAAAATAAATTCCTATTTATTAAAATAATAATAATAATAATAATAATAATTATTATTATTATTATTATTGAACTAGTGGCTAGTTTGGGTGGTGCTGTGATTTAGTGTTCAGCACTGTAACCCCACAGCCAGAGGAATTTTTGTTTAATGCTTGTGTGGGGCATTCTGTGTGGAGTTCGCATGTTCTCTTTTTATCTGAGTGGGTTTCCATCAGGTGCTCAGGTTTCCTCCCACTGTCCAAAAAATGGCCAAAGGGTGAATTGGAAAATATCAAGTCGTCCACAACTGTCTTATATAACCATGTATAATAATGTGTAATAAATGATGTTTCCTGTCATGAGTGTGACCAAAAAGTGTCAAAACATGACATTATAAACCCAACAAGAAAGAAATATGTACTTTAGCTGGAGTATAGTAATGTTTGTAAAGTTGGATAAAGGCCCCCACTTAATAATAAAAATGTAAAATAAAACTTAAAGCTTTAATATTGACATATAAACTTTGATATTTTAATTTTTTACACTTCAGATACTTTATAGATCTCATGGTGAAATTAGTTTTTTCATATATCCCGACCTGTATGGTTGTGAAGGAGTCAGAATGCAGGGTCAGCAAATCACACAACACCCCTAAAGCTGTCAGGGTAAAGGGTTTTGCTCAAGGACACATCAGTGACTGTGTAGTAGATCCTGGATTTGAATCCCCACGTTCAGATCGATAGCCCAACGCTCCACGCACTAATCTACACTGTCTCTACAAAAGTGCCTTGCTGGAACATAGAAAAGTGAAATAGAAAAGGAATAAGAATGAAAGAAGAAAGAAGAGTTTTTATTTATCATTACACATATACAGATGTACAGTGCATATCCCAACCTGTATGTAGGTTGTGTGGGGGTCAGAGCACAGAATCAGCCTTTAAACGGCACCCCTGGAGCTGACAGGGTTAAGAGTCTTGCTCAAGGATCCAACAGTGTACCTGGATTTGAACCCCCAACTTTCTGGTCAATAGACCAACATTATGTCAACTAATTTACACTGTCTCTGAATAGGAGAGCAATTCAATATATATTTTTTTAAAATTTATTTTTGAAATGAAATTGAAATAGAAATGAGTTGTTTTGATTTATGAGGTATAATAGTAAGAAGAGAACAATAAAACAACACTGCTCATTTCAGGTAAGCGTTAAGGTAGCTAGATGGATATATGTATATCTCTCTAGCACAAACGACAGTGGGGCTTAGTAACTAGAGCTTTGGGATCTCAACCAAAAGGTTGGGGCGGTTAGGTCCAGGTTCTACTGCACAGTCGCTGTTGGGTCTTTGAACAAGACACTTAACCCTGTCAGTTTAAAAAAAATCCCAAAATAAACAGGAAAAAATAAAACTTGCTTTAGTGTTTCTATTAAGTCTGAGCTGATTTGAAAACGTTTCGTGCAGATGCTCGTCAAAAATATTTTTTCTTATTATCGGCTTCATCTGTGCGTTATTCAGGTGTAAATGTTACACCTGCACAATGTTCACAGAATCAATTCTGACAAATAGAAACGAATGCATTTGCAGTGACGTCCTGTGGATGCTTTATGTAATCATGAGGATATGTTGTGGTTTTCTATCAGTAACATTGTGATCCGCTTTGCCGCCTACACTTACTGCCTCAGGTGAGCATCATACCAGTCAAAGCATTGGTATTGGGCAGCACGCTACGCTTAGCATGTCAGCTGACATTTCCCACTTTGTATTAAATATTGCTTATGTGAATTATTATTATAATTATTGCTTATTTTATTATTATACGCTTGTGCATTTATTCTGTAAAACTCGCGTTTCTCTTCAAGGTTTGACATGTTGTGTGTTCGGAGATGATTTTTTTCAGTCCTTGGTTGTAACAAAAGATCATTTAAGTCACTGCTGCCTTTTTTTATCACCCCAAACCATCGTCTGCTCATTCATTCTCCGACGTGTCACATTAACAGGGCTTTTTCGTTCACACAACTGCTGCTCACTAGATGTTTTCTTTTTGTTTCCTCTGATCATTCTCTGTAAAACTTTTTTTTAAAAAGTGTGCATGAAAAATTTCAGTAGATCAACAGTTTCGGAAATACTCAGAACAGCCAGAGTGGAAACAACAACCATGTCATCAAGCACGTATGGAGTTGCAGCCACACGATTGGTTAACAAGCAATCAACACAGATACCTAATAAAGTAGCCAGTAAGTGTCCACAAAAAAAGATAAAGGGATTTTTAGGGACGTATCAGATGCACCCTCCTTCCTCACCCTCTATTAATAAACATGCTAAAAAGTCTCCAACAGTCCAAATGCATCTATGTAGAGAGTGCACTAGGTTTTCTAACACACCCTTTTGTGACTGAGGGGCTGAAGGTCATTCATGATTTCATGAATATGAATAAGATTTCACAGTGCTTTTAAGAATGTGCACTTTAACAGTCACAAAGACTCGATTCAACACACACACAGTACTGAATAAATAAATAATATATAACAAATAAAAACAATTTATTAACACTAAATGTTTTGAGTCTATTCAAAAGAACCAGCAGTAGTGTAACAACCTTTAAATAAATCTATATTTAAGTCTAGCTCTTTCTTTTTCTCTCCTGTGTGTGTGTGTGTGTGTGTGTGTGTGTGTGTGTGTGTGTGTGTGTGTGTGTGTGTGTGTGTGTGTGTGTG
>JANDJT010106678.1:3044-27329 GCA_024331685.1 Stegophilus panzeri
ACAAGGGTTCAACACCGCAGAAACGTGACAAGGGTTCAACACTGCAGAAACGTGACAAGGGTTCAACACTGCAGTAAATGTAAACTGTAATGGATATAAAATGAATGCAAAACATTTGGGTATTCTTCAATACTGCAAAAACTTAAAACTACCCGGTAATACAGAAACCTAAATATAAAACAGATTAAACTATAAAATCTAACTGTAGTGATGACTCTGCAGTACTTCACTGCCGCCCCCCCAAAAATTTAATTCTTTAATTTCAGAAGTTTTTCCTCATACTCTCTGTTCTCCAGCTCTCCTTGCTCTCAGAAGAAGTATAGGATTATATCACAGGTTTCTTCAGCAATACCTTTATTGCAATATCTCCATCACCGTTTTATCACCTTAGCCTTGAGCAGAGCAGCAAAGCACTGGCCTCAGCACGAACTGTAATGTACAACTACGCGTTTCTACTGCGTGGACTACTCAAATGTGTGGCAGAGAGAAAAGAAAATCTCACAAATCGAGGACCAGGAGCGATAACAAAAGACAATGCATTGGGTGGAAGAAAAGGCGGCGGCAATACGTCATTCAAAATCGATCGCTTGTTTTTGGGTAAACGTTTAGCCTGGGGACATATCCAGTCTACTCACTCTTATTCTTGATAAGAATGTACCATTTCTGATCCCCATCAGTTTTATTTGCAGCTTTTTTTATTCACTGGGGTATTTAAAATAATTCACTCTGAATTTTTCCCCCATGACAGTTTACTATGTGAAGTTATGAAGCTATGCTTAGTGCGTATGAAGCTATAGGAAGAGAAATGTATTCAAGACACTAGTGAGGCGTGAGCTGAACGGTTTGCAAAGGATATGCAGTGAAGTATTAAACCTGACAGGATGTTACTTTGGGTAGTTATCTTTGGTCTCCAGAGACGGAGGGATGATCAGAATAGGGCTGCGAGTCCATTGTGTTTCTACCCAATAGATATGTAAATAACGCTGAAGCAAAGCTGTAAAGCATTCAGAAAACAGTCATGATGGCACGGTTTCATTTCAAATTGAGCTGGGTTTTGTGTTAAATATAATAACTGTACATTTGCATTAAAAAAAAAAAAAAAAAAATAGATTTACAATATTAACCTAATACAGTGCTGTGGAAAAAGTATTTCTTCTATTTCTGCATACTTATCACATTTAGTTGTAGATTTAAAGACAAAGAGAACTGAGTAAACATAAAATAGTGTTTTTAGATGCTCATTTCATTAATTAAAGGCAAACGTTAAAAAGGCAAGACCAACTGGCCCCTTAGTTACTTCCAAATCAACCAATTAACCAAATTTAATTGATTAATTGGGTTCGATTAGACTAGACACACCCAGGCTTGATTACTGCCAGCCCTTATATAGACCCTTTCCAGCAATGTGGAGCAGGCTACAAGATCTCAATATGCTGCGATCCAAAAAAAATCTCATCTTGAAGAGATGACAAAGAAAGTTGCAGAAATAGATTAGGCTGGGAAGCCATTTCTAAGGCTCTGAGACTCCAGCAAACCACAGTGAGAGCTATTATCTCCAAAATTGAGAAACTTGGAACAGTGCTGAATCTTCCCAGAAGTGGGCGGCCTACCGACGTGCGCATTGAGGACTCGCAAAAAATACCGGACAAACGTCTAAGGAACTGCAGGTCTTGCTTTCCTCCGATAAAGTCGGCATTACTCTGTCTCCAGTCCATCAGAGCAACACTAGGTAATCACGGGCATCTGTGAGCTCATGTATGTCGAAAAGGATGGATAGCACTTTCCTCAGCCCTGTGACGCAGCATGAGCGGCAGTTTGAAAAGACGCGATTGGCTGGCATCAAGCATCTCGCAGTTAACTTTCACCATCTCCAGTTGGTAGGCGTCATATGATGGAGAACTACACAATATGGCCAAAAGGTTTTGTGGACACCTTACCATCGCACTCATATATTTAGTAGTTCCCCCTTTGCTCTTATAATAACCTCCACCCTTCTCAGAAGGCTTTCCGCTACATTTTGGAGCGTGGCTGTGGGGATCTGTGCTCATTATGCCACAAGAGCATAACTGAGGTCAGGCAATTATGTCAGGCCCAAACATTTGGGGTTCATCCCAGAGGTGTTCAATGGGGTTGAGGTCAGGGTTCTGTGCAGGACACTCGAGCTCTTCTACACCAACCTTGACACACCATGTTTTCATGGAGCTCGCTTTGTGCATAGGTGCACTGTCATGCTGGAACAGGTTTGGGCCTCTTAGTTCTAGTGAAGGGATACGATTGTGTGAATCCAACTTTGTGGCAACAGCTTGGGGAAGAACCACGTGCGGGTGTGATGGTCAGGTGTCCACATACTTTTGGACATACGGTGTAGGTAGTGGGTGAAAATTGTCAGATAATCAAATTTGAGAAAGTGGGGTTGGGGGTGCTTTAATAGTAGTTCTGACTGTGAAGAGTATGTAGTTTTCATAACTATATATATATATATATATATATATATATATACACACACACACACGGAAAACACTTCATGTGGTGAAAATTTCAATTATATTTGTATATATATAGATATATAATAATAATAATAATAATAATAATAATGTGTGTGTTGTGTGTGTGTATATATATATATATATAACAAATTTTCACCACATGAAGCGTTTTCCTGGTGACACAATGGTTGATGGTGTTTCATTTAGTCTGCCACGACCTGGTCATAAAAAAAAATCCTTTTAACCTCAAGCCTGAAACTGTACAGTACAGATTAGTTGTTGAGGCAACAGAAGACTGAACGTTGCAATTCTTCTTGTTCATTTCATCTCGTACATCTCTGTGCTGCTTTTGGCAAAGTGTGTCCTGCACAGATCCATTTCCGGACACGCTGCCGTTAACTCAGTGTTCAATCTCAATGTATTTTAGGACCCGAAAGCCGCAGCTCGGTAATTTATGAAAGGAAAAGCCAGATGGATGTAGTTTTAATCCTATATAGTGCCAATGTTTCTGTTTGGCCATCAAAAACTGATCCTGAACATAAAACTTGATGTAATTTTCTAACACTAGAGTGTTCGGATTTCCCACAACGTGCATTTTTTTGCAAAAAAAAAAAAAAAAACCCAATGGAAAAGAAGTAGAAAGAGAAGAATAGACCGCGGCGTAATCACTCAGTCGTGCACGTAAACAAAAGATAAAGACACTGTAGAAATCTTTCAGCAGCTGAAATGTTCATTAGACTCGAGCTAAACGATGCACGTGCGCGCAGTTAATCAGAACGCCGTCGTCATGTCGGACGTATCCACCGGTTACGTAAAGAAAATAAACACCATTTTTGTGAATGAAGCATCAGCTGAATCGAGTCATCCATTTCAGCATGATGTTTTTTGTTTGTTTGGTCGTTTTTTGTTTTTTTTCCCCCTTAATCTGTCGATTCATGCAACTTAACAACGGTACCGTGCGAAGGTACTTCAATACTTGATGAAACGAGTGTATGAATATTTAACGTGTGCAGGTGTTTGTAACTTTTCTTTCATATGAAATCAAATAAAATCCAAGTACAGAGTTAGCTAGATAATTTAATCATAAGAATAATTTGAACAGTTTAAAAATAAATAAATGAATAAAACCGCCACGCAGACAGGACTCGATATGAAAGTGAACACTGCTCCTGAACCGAATAATAAAATTTAAGTGCATGGGCACAACACCACCACGCTACGATATCCGGACACACAAGCAGCGCATGTTTCCGTTTAAGTGTGTTCGGTAAGGAACTGACTCGTTTGTTCGCCTGGCTGCTGAAGGAGTAGGCAATTACAGTGTGTTGAATTTATTACGTTAATTATTCTGCTTCTGTATTCTGGGGTGCAAATCACTGAGAAGTGCCACTGCTAAAGGTCATATTCATTCATTCATTCATTCGAATTCTTCAAAATGAGCTGGGAGACACCATTTTAACCCATGCAGGGACAATAATGGATTACTTGGATGGTTTGCTTCACGGTTACTGGTTTTTTTTTTTTTGTTTTTTAATTAGAAATCACAGACTTTGACCTACTCATATTCACGCCTCGAAGAGTTATTAAAGCTTTAGGTGTCTAATGGACCACTGAATGATTTGATGAGACCCTTCGGTGAATAAAATTCAGATTAATCTGCCTTAGAATTTTTCAAAACGACCGCTATTTCTTTATCTACTCTTTTATCCTGCTCTCTGATAAAGAGGGAATGAATCATAGCTGAGTTATAAAGCGGTAGTGGGCTTCTCTTGTGGCCTAGTGCATCTGTCCCACTTGAGAAATGATAAATGAATATTAACAGTATATGTAGGTCTTATTAATTAAACTGCGCACTGTTATCACGAAGCAACAGCTTTGGAGGGAAAAAAAAAAAGAAGAAGAAGAAGAAAAAAAAACACAACAACAGGCAATAATGCTTAAAAACAAACCTGAAGCTGAATACAAATGCAAACTGTGAACAGAATAATGTGTTTATGTGAAAAAGCGATTGTTCGCATGTTTATAACAGTCGTAGGTGCTTGAAGGTGGCGCTGTTTTATAATGCAATCATCCCATTGGCTGTGGTCCAGGGGGCGGAGCTCAGTCTGTATATGAATGGACTGAGCATTGTAACAGCGAAAGGAGAGGACGAAAAAATTATCCAAATGACATCTGATACAAAAACAAAAAATTTACGCTTTACAATCCCAAGTTTACCTTTTAGAAAATATATATATATATATATATATATGCTGTTTAGTCCTGTGTACCGTGCTGCTGTACTGTGTGCTGCACCACGGCCCTGAAGAACGTATACGAGTTACATGGAGGAATGACAGTAAAATCCACTTTACTTCCCTTGATGCTTTAATAAAATACTAATGGTTCCTTTGCCCGTGCCATTTTTTTTAACGAAATCCCACAGAGGCGTAATAAAGTGTCTTCTCAGCCATCAGTCTCATTACCATTATAAGCAGGAGACGCTGCTGAACTCTGGGGCCGCAGCGGCTATAAGCCTCATCCATCATTAAAACCAGAACGACGTGTATTATTAACACTTACAAATATTGAGTTACCACAATGAAAAGTTATCGAGTTCTATTGAAAATTATTGACTTCAGCAATAAAAGCTGCTCATAATAAGAAACGGGACAGATGAAGGACCTGATGATTTTACAAACGGATTAGTGTTTGATGAGGAACAGTCACTTGTGTGTCCAGTAGATCTGAACATCTGAGACATGCAAGATGCAATTAAAGCAATTTAACCATGTTGATTATAATGATAATGAGAAAATGTGTTAACAAGAACCCAAGACTGAGACACAGAGGCCACACCTCCTTCAATGAGCCTGAGGCACAGAGGCCACACCTCCTTCACAGAGACTGAGACACAGAGGCCACACCTCCTTCACAGAGACTGAGACACAGAGGCCACACCTCCTTCACAGAGACACAGAGGCCACACCTCCTTCACAGAGACACAGAGGCCACACCTCCTTCACTGAGACACAGACACAGAGGCCACACCTCCTTCACAGAGACACAGAGGCCACACCTCTTTCACAGAGACACAGAGGCCACACCTCCTTCACAGAGACACAGAGGCCACACCTCCTTCACTGAGACACAGAAGCCACTCCTCCTTCACTGAGACTGAGACAGAGGCCACACCTCTTTCACTGAGACACAGAGGCCACACCTCCTTCACTGAGACACAGAAGCCACTCCTCCTTCACTGAGACACAGAGGCCACAACTCCTTCAATGAGATAGACAGGCAGACACTGTTGCCACACCTCCTTCACTGGGACTGAAGGCCACGCCCCCTTCAGCAGGAAAAATAAAGCTCATTTAACAAGTGAATCTGTCATTCGAATGGGCGAGACAACACTAATGCTAAACTATACTACACAGTTTCTCTGTAGGGCTGCCAGACTCTTTTATAATTCGGTCATGACACCATCTCACCACACACACACACACACACACACACTTATAAAGGCGGCATTTAAAAGAGGAGGTGCGGACAGTCAGAAAATTAAACAGCGACTTGTCTCTTCCTGCCTCTGATCACGTCCGGCTGCCTTCTCCGCTGCACACGGACAGCCTCGCTAACTTGATGACACTCGCTGGACTCGAGTGCTCGCAGAATCACAATTAGAGTAATGAGAAACAGCGTGTTCACCAGAGGGCCTGAGACGACGCTAGAATTGTTTTCTGCTCAATGAAGGGGACAAAGCCTGATTAAATCTTTTCTACCAAGAATCGGCGCAAGGCGAGGAAACGTGAGCTGGCCTCACCTCAACACCAATCACGCCGCACCGAAGTGTGTGTGTGTGTGTGTGTGTGTGTGAGGGACAGAAATAAGATCAGTAATCATTTCTTACCTTGTAGTCACACATCCCCCTACCTTCACCAGGCATAATCAATAATTCAATACCATCAATTTATGGGGGGCGTGGTTTAGCAGGAGTGGGAGGGAGTGAGCAAATGAATGCGCTAAACCTTATTATTTGTAGCTGGATATTTAACATGTTCGTTCTCTCTCTCTCTCCCCCTCAGTGAGTGGGGCTGTGGCGTGAGTGCGGAAAGCAGCCAAGTCTCTGTTACGTTTCATTTTGTTTTACCTTTTTAATACACAGATAATAATAAACGCTCACCAGTCATTGTCCTTCATGAGCTGCGTTGTGCCACAGTCACATTAACTAAATAAACAAAGACAAACCAAGGCCACATATTTCAAGCGGGAAAACTGATGAGACAAGAGCTATTACTTATCTGAGACGGGCGGAAGGGGCGGGGCTTCCAATGGGTCAGCTAATATCAGAGTTTTCAATTTGCCATTTTTATTGGTGGGAAAATGTGTCTATTTTTTTTTTTTTCGGTAATCAGATAACCAGAGCTTAAACTGCTAGAACTTTACTTCTACTTGAGAAAAAGAGAAACTTGTTTCCGTTCAGGAAAGTCTGTAGTTCTTAAAGTGGGAAACGTCGAAATTTCACTATGTGAAGGGTTTTTCTGAAACGAACACAAACGCACACATGCCCAAACGCATAAAACAGCTTTAGCCAGTCAGGGTGAAATCAAGCATGCAGAGATGATTGGCGGTTCATCACTGTGTTGGCACTGCGATGCCGAATTTCATTATCAGGGCCGCACACACTTGGGGTAACTCCAAAAGCAGTTCACACAACAATTAACAGCCAAACACGCACACACACACAAACCCGACTACTAAACCAGAAAGTCAACTTGAGAACCATTTTTTATCAGCAAACCACAGTTATGACTCCTGCAAATTTTCTAATAATTCAATTTATATTCAGTCATTTGATTCAGCAGCCATGCGAGAGTATACACCATTTCAAAACATGCGCGAGCTCATGCGAATCGTGCAACAGCAGCGAATACACAGGATCTGAACTACGCAAGAGAACAAATATACACGCCATCAAACGTGCGAAAGCATGCGAATGCACAGCTGTGACTTCAAACAATGTGAAAACATGCACCGAATTTCAGACATGTGACAGCACAGGCGCGACTTAAAACATGCGAGAACAATACATAGAAAGAATTTCAAACATGCGAGAGCGCATACGAATACATATACAGGACTACATAAACCCAAGAGCACATGACAATACATATAGAGGACTTCAAAAATGCGAAAGCACACGAGAGCACAGAGGACTTCAAAAATGCGAAAGCACACGAGAGCACAGAGGACTTCAAAAATGCGAAAGCACACGAAAATGCATATATAGGACTTCAAACCTGCAAAAGCACATTACAATACATATAAAGATCTAAAAAATGCGAAAGCACATGACAATACATGTAGATATAAAACAAATGCGAAAGCACAACAATACATATAGAGATAAATGCGAAAGCACATTACAATACATATAGAGATTTTAAAAAATGTGAAAGCACATATAGAGATATAAAATGAGAAAGCTCATGAGAACGCACACAGAAGACATCGAGGAATTAAAAAATGTGAAAGCACATGACAATTCATAAACATGGTTATGTTAACACTAACTGCAATTCAAATCAAACCAGGAAGTGCTGCTCATAATAGAATAGCTGTAATAAAAAAACTCTTATGGATCAAATGAATTAATGATAACGTATAAGGGGCTCCTTGGGAATTATTTTACCCTTAAAAGGGTGAAAAAAAAAAACCTGCCTTGTGGGAACTTCTTATGGGAAATCTGGACAGTGCGTGGCCATGAGCAACGCCAGTAACGTATACACGTCCATGAGACAAATCTGGAGCTCCATCAGAATGAAAGTACAGGGTTTTGCACAGAAAAACACAACGAAGCGAATTTCACAAAATGTGATGAATCCAAAACAAACACCTCCGTTTCCAGACAAAAAGCTCTGACAATATAAACAGGGAGAAAACGATCGTCTGTTTCAGTAATATGTGACAAAATACGACCCGGTGAACAGCACACTGTTATGGACGCTGATTTATTACACTCGCGCACCGGCTTTGTTTGAGAACAAACAAAAGAGCCCGCCGCTGCAGATCAGCTGAAACTTCACAGAGAATGAGAACGTCCCCTGTGCTAATCATCCGCTGGAGAAACAAAAGCTTGTTTATTCTTCCTGTCCTGTTGACTAGTTAACGACGTTCTGTCTCATTGACTCACAGCATCTGTTTAGATTTGACAGAAATACACAGATATGATGTAATTAAAGCGTCGTCTTGACTGTCAGAAACCGGTGGAAACACTTCGCTGAACACTTTCAAAAATGCGAGCGCTCACGCGAATGTACCAGCAACAACGCTATAGTAATGATCTCTCACGAACGAGGAAACTCGAAAGGGGGAAACAAGTGAGATTTCTAACAGCAAATTCATTTACATCAAGGACATCAACCATGCGAGAGCATATACAATTTCAAGCATGCGAGAGCTCATGCGAATGCACACATCAGAACGTTATATAAATTTGTTAATTGTTTCTGACAAGCAAAAAGGACCACATTTCTGAAAAACAGAAAAGCTGAATTCTCGAATAAGACCCCCCCCCCCCATGCAAAAGCACAATCACATTTCAAACATGCGAGAGCTCATGTGAGTGTGCACACAAGAATGCTATATTATTGATTTCTCATAAGCGAAAAAAACATCTGGGAAAAATGAGCAGCTGGAATTTCGAATAGCAATTTTATTCACGGACAGGACATCAACATGCGAAGGCACACACAATTTCAAACATGCGAGAGCTCGTGCAAATGCATGAGCAAAGAAATAAGGGAACATAAAGCTAGTGATAGCGGAGCAGAATATCAATTTAGCAGTAAAAAAAAAAAAAATACAAAAAATATCATTTCCATAACTTAAGTTAAAAGAGTACTTCTAGACGGTTTCTTTGACAGCTCAGTTCTGTAAGTTCCATAAGATTGGACTCATTTCACTTGCTTTGCATAAAAAAGAAAAAAAAAGAAAACAACTGCAAAGTAAATGTAATCCTAGAGGCCGTGCTCTTCATTTTAAAACTTCTCATTATATACAGCTATTGTTTGAAAATGGCATATATGCTGCCGCTTGAATATGAGCCACTCGATGTAAAGTGCGACACTTTCATCACAAAACACGCGCATCAGCAAACAATAGAGGCTGATGCGCGGCTCGCGGAATGAGAGACATCCGGCTCCATTAAAGTTCTGCGATGTTGTTGTACCGAGCTCACCTCTGCACCCGAACCCATTAGCGACATACGCGCTCGGCGAAACAATGCCACGCTCCACGCTCACGACAACACCGTATTCTTTTCCTCCTCTCCTCGCGCTCGTCATCCTTTATTTACAGTCACGTACTGAGGTCAGGATCTGATAAACGCATCAAAAGCTGTGGATGAACTCCATGTAGGGCTGCTGATCAATGACGAGAGCGGTAATGGTACGTGTGGTGCGCTAAAACAAAAGGCTGCTCTTTAGTTAAGAGCCACGAGGAGTTAAATTGCTCTCAGTGTTATGTTTAGGATGTTATGAAAGGTTCTTTTTGCTTGTTTAAATGAGGGCTGTGTGCAATAAGCACCATTAAATTATCAGGGAGAAAAGTATTCATTGTAAAACGATGGTCCTTCAACGTGGAGCACTTCGATTAGCGCTGGAGGAAAGGAGATTCTTCTTTACATGCCCTCATCGCACTGACTGTGTTACGTGGTGGTGGAGAAGAAGAAGGAGAAAAAGGAGAAGGAGAAGAAGGAGGAGAAGGAGAAGGAGGAGAAGAAGGGGGAGAAGAAGAAGGAGGAGAAGGAGGAGAAGGAGAAGGAGGAGAAGAAGAAGGAGGAGAAGAAGAAGGAGAAGGAGGAGAAGAAGGAGGAGAAGGAGGAGAAGAAGAAGGAGAAGGAGGAGAAGAAGGAGGAGAAGAAGAAGGAGAAGGAGGAGAAGAAGGAGGAGAGGAAGGAGGAGAAGAAGAAGGAGGAGAAGAAGGAGGAGAAGGAGAAGAAGAAGGAGGAGAAGGAGGAGAAGAAGAAGGAGAAGGAGGAGAAGAAGGAGGAGAAGAAGAAGGAGGAGAAGAAGGAGGAGAAAAAGAAGGATAAGGAGGAGAAGAAGGAGGAGAAGAAGAAGGAGGAGAAGAAGAAGGAGAAGGAGGAGAAGAAGGAGGAGAAGAAGAAGATCATGCAACTACTCTAGTTTCCTCCCCTCAGCTTTGTAGGCTGATTGGCATCTCTAAATTGTCTGTAGTGTGTGAATGGGTGAGTGAGTGTGTGCGTGATTGTGCCCTGGGATGGGTTGGCACCTGGTCCAGGATATGTGCCCCGAGTCCCCTGGGATAGGCTCCAGGACCCTGTGTAGGATAAGCGCTACAGAAAATGGATGGACAGATGGATTTGGATTACAGTCGGAACAGTCAGAGCTGCCGTTAAAGAAAACTAATTAACACCTTCTGACCAACCGGACAACACTATGGAGTAAAATATGGCAACAGTATGTTCGAAACAAACTTCAACGTTCTCAAGAATGACTCGTTAGGTGCCTGTGCAGTTCCCCAAGCTCGCTCCTAAATCAGCTTGTTAGTAGTCAAAAGCTCCGAATTGAACCCAGCTCTCATGGCAATTCATTCAAATGTGCTGGAGTGCAGCACAAAGGTTCTCCAACTACATAGGAGCATCGCACTCATAATACGGCACCTGGAGGAGCGTCCACGTGAAAGCGCGCAGGTCATACATCATGCAAGTTATATCTAATAACTCACAGGAAAAGGAACCGAGGTGCATGAGAAACCTCGGTGGCATTTGTTGTCCTCGAAAATGGCTGAATAATGATATTCTTCGAGCAATCACTCATATACAATAGCCTTGGGTGTACCAGGATCTGTTTAACCAGCTGGACCGAACTGAATTGAACATAATGAGATGTGCTGAATTTAAGGTTACTTCTGGATGTCGAGACAATTCTTCAAAACAGCAACAACAGTGTGAAATGAAGGTTCGATAAAAGCAGTGGGCTAAAAGCCCTAAAATTCCACAATATGCTAGGACTCAAACACAAGGGCGTGCTGTTATAGGAAAGTAATCAACGACGGGTGGTGTGATCAAGTGGAGCTACAGTTGCTAAATGAACAGCATGTCCTGAAGTGTTTCATGACTCTTATACCCAGGCTTGGGGAGTAGCGGAATACAGGGAATACGGTCACGATTACAATTTTTTTTTGAAAGAAATGAATCTTCTGACAATATAGACAGCTGCTTCATAATAGTTCTGGTTCTCTCTTGCCACACTGTAGAACTGGATAAGTTCATATAACTCAAAAAATTTGAGGAAACTAATTACCTCAAAAATTTTAAGTTGATGAATCAATTTCTTTAAGCCAAATACACTTAAATATAACAAAACTTTAACTCAAACTTGTTATATTTAAGTGTATTTGGCTTAAAGAAATTGATTCATCAACTTAAAAATTGAGGTAATTAGTTTCCTCAAATTTTTTTTTTGAGTTAAATGAACTTATCCGGTTTTACAGTGCTGTCGTGATTCACATGAGCAACCTCCTGGTGCACGCGCTAATAAATGTTAATTTTTTAAAAAAAAAGTTCATTTGGTAGAAATGAACACAAATTGTTCTAAATTTGAGGAAATGTCCGGGATTCGGCTTTAGTTTCATTATGATGTGTTTATGGTGTAATACTGCGTCATGTGTGCGCATGTTTGCATCGCTTTAACCCCTCTCTGTAATTCCCGCCTTCACACACACCAACTGGTCGATTATAAAAAGCTTGCAGCAACTATTAGCCAAATTCCTGCCTCTCAACCGTTAGCCTACTCTCAGCGAACACGCGAAGACGAAGCGCTGTTCTGTTGCTTGACGAATGACAGCTGTCCTGAGTCGAAACAATGCCCATGCCCATATAAGGTCATTTCTAATTTCATGTTATCACATTGCTTCGTATTACATGGCCATTCGAATGCGTGAATGATGGCGGAAAGTACAGTACACTCGTGGCATCTGAGATTTTATTTTATTCCATGGACATTCAAAAGAATGCAGGAAAAAAAAATTTAAAACGTGGGCAGTGTGAAACCAATTTTATTTATATTATATATATATTTATGTGATGCTAATAGTGTGTCTTTTTCAGTGTATTAAAATCTGCGTTCGCAGTAACACTCTCTTGACCTCAGCAAAACTAGTGGTGGACTACATGAAGGTCACAGAGTGGAGGACAAGCTCCCGTAGACACCATGTGTCCATGACGTCATCACCGATGACCTCACCTTCTCCCTGCACACCGAGACACTCATAAGGTCTGACACAAGCATTTCAACGTACATATCTCCTGGCATACTGTGCAAGCGATGAATAAACTTGAGTAAACTCCTCCGTCCTGAAAACCTTACTGTATTCTTTATTCTCTCGTAAATAACATGTTCTTCTTTAAAATCCATTTATTATTACTCTTAGAAGAGCTGGAGCGTCCGACAGACAAGTCCCTGTTACGTTACAAATGATAACGTATCAAAGCGAGCGTTTATGTTGCGCTGGGGAACAGTCGTACGTAGGTAGTTAGTTCGCCTGTGCTTTATGTTGCTTGGGAAACACACCACAGATAGAATGTATATATAATAGTTCATTACTTTTTAAATCATACTACTATAAAATGCTTAATATTGAGCCCATGACAAAACATCAAACATTCTGTCTCATAACATCACAGTGCTAATAATAAAGTGGAGTCACGCGCACACACACACGCGCGCGCGCGCGCTGCTGCCTGGTTGTTGTTGATGCTAACGAGGGTTGGTGTTGCCATGACCATCTGTTACACACTCATTAGTCTGGCTCCAAAATGGCCGTCATATGAATATTATTTCAACTCCATTTCCTCTTATTCAAGCACGGTTGTTCGTCACCGCTCTGAAGATTGAGGAGTTTAATTAAAAAAAAAAAAAAAAGGTGGATCAGTAGTTAATCAAGCACGTATAACATCTGCACGGTCGTTATCATTACTTTTTACGCAAGCCTGACTTAATTATGTTTTTAGATACAATAATCTTATCAGAAATGGTTTATCGTACCGTTTCAGGATGTGCTGATGTGTATTTATCCATTTAAATACGATCAGACCATCATTTGCAAACTGTTCTATACAGATAAGTGAAAAAGAAAAAGAATGAAACATTTCTGAAGCATGCTGTTATCGGAAAAATAAATCAACGACGCGTTACTGTTACTGCCCTCAATTTTGTTTTCCAGCACATCCCGAAGTGTTTTATTCCTCTTATCGCACAGCAATTTGAAATATTACAATAAATGTTTTATTCATTAAAGAATGGTGTCGGACTTTCTACCCGTTTACAGATGAGATAAATCTTGTGGAACTTCCACAGAACAGGTTATAACTTACGTTACAGCAGCTATAAACAGTCAGTCATTCTCTCACTTTCTGCTGAATTAATAATAATAATAATAATAATCAGTCAGTACGTTTACACGGACAACAATTATCCGATATGAACCCGATTAAGACGATACTCTGATTAAGAAACTAGCATGTAAACAGAGATTATTGATGACCTTAATCCGGATAAAGTCATACTCGAGTGAACACAAATGGAAATAAGACGTGTGGAGTATTCCTGTTTTAGTCGCGTTATCGACTATTAACGTCGTGTGAGAGTTTTCACCGCATTGTGCGACAGGACACGTACACACACGGCAACGCGCAACCGTTTTACGGCAAACGAGAGAGCACGGCTGCGTCCAAAACCGCGTACTTACCTGCTATATAGTAGGAGAAATACATGTATTTGGTTTGGGACGCAGCCCACGGCGTCTATTTACACGTACAGCATGACAAATAATTAACCGCACTTGAAGCTTTCTAAAAATTTAAAATAAAACACCCAAAACTGTATACGGTCCCATAACGAAGACGGACTGTGTGTCGATACGTGATTCTGGAGGGACGTCGGACGGCGTGGCGTGGGGACGTAATGACCTGTACCGTTAATCGATCTATGTCCTATAACACATAAAACTGGAACGTGAGAGGAGTATCCTAAAAGCGACTCGTGTAAACACCTTAATCAGAATAAGCTCAATAATTAGATTACTGCTGTCCATGTAAACGTGACTACTGATTAATATTTTTTCTTTGTTAAATAAAACTCTTAATTTGTTTGTTTACAGGCGTGGACTATGTGGAGTGTCCGTCTTAAATGAGCCATTACAACAGGCACGATAGCGCACACATCTGAAACCGTAGAAAATGAAACACCTTCTGAACCAATCAGAACTGAGAATTCAGCAGCGCTGTGGTATAGACTGTATTTAACCTAACGTGATGTATGAATATGGAATATGAATATTAAGACGGCACAACGAGACAATATACTGAAATTACTTCTAAAACCATTTTCACACTGAACTATAACCTGACTGATTTTCCTTTGGCGGATTGTGGGAAAGTTTGTTATTGATTATTACAGCATGAAAACTCTAAGGTTTTGGGCATGAGCCAGCTACACCGAGCAGCCTTTATCTCATCTAGCGAGGCGTAACAGAGGTGAATACGACAGCTTAGAAAGTTCTGACTTGAAAGAAGCTCCATTACCTATTTAATCAGGTGAAGCTCTTTCAGCTTTCCCTACAGCCACAGGGTTTCTCCTTTTGGATCACCAAAACTCAAATCCATCACGAAGCCTTTAGATAAATACGAAGGCGCCGATTCCTCACTACGTTTTCATTCAATTTTCAACAGGAGAATAAGACAAACAGAACTGCTTACTACTGCCTTCAGAAAATAACCAAAATACTGGATTGATTTTTATTTATTTATTTATTTATTTTTGACTGGATTGAGTCCAACATTTTAATTAAATATCAATTCAATTGAAATTTATTTATTTATTTATTTATTTTCAGTTTTAGATCCGAGTCCAATTATAATGACGTATTGGACACTTATAAAAACAAACCAATGAGACGAATCACTTCTGCACATCGAAGAGACGATTAAAATGCACAATTTGGTGAGAATCGTCCTAATCAGGTCAGTCGCTTGGACATTTAGAGTACGGCACTCGCTATAATTGCAAATTCTGAGCATAATAAAACAGCTGAACAGTCTCAGGAAATAAGGCTGATCGATATAGAGACAAATCTAAAAATATTTGAAAAATTATTATTTTAAAAATCAGTATACAGTCTAGAGTGTTCTCTTGCTTTTATGTCAAAATGGGGAATTAATAAAGATCTGAAATATTATATATATATATTTTTTTTATATTATATAATATTTTTTTTAACCTGGAATGAATCTGTAATATTTTTATAACTGACCCATGTTAGATAATATGTTTTTTTTTTTAACCTATAAATAATGTTCCACTGAAATAATTCTGCCATTATCTTTTTTTAGGCCTCTTTACAAGATGGCGATAATTCGCACCATCTTTTCAGAGGACATCATAAAGAAGCGCCGCATTGTGCGTGTACCATTTTTGACTCGTTGACTCATCTCGAACCCCTCCTGCTTCAGAAAATTATTGCTCGCTTGCGAAGCAACCGCTACAGCCGACGTAACGACGATTTCGGATCGGAAAAACTAGAAAACACATGAAAAGTGGCGTGACACTGGGGAGCCATTATATTTCATAATGCCAGTGAGGACTGTTGAACTGCAAAAAAAAAAAAAAAAAAAGAAGAAGAAAAAAAGTCTAAGCTAATCAGCAAAAACAGCAAGAATACGCCCACGTACACTCACCTTCCGGCACATACGCACACGTCATGTTCCCTTTGTGTGATTACTTACCAAATGATGGAACAAAAGTGGAATGGTCAAGAGTAGAGACAGGAAATGGGCCTACTGTATTCAGTGCCTGAAATACATCCCTGAAGTGATTCTGATATATCGAGACAGTTCTCGTCTCAGTGAATAAGTCTAAGCTTTTAAGTCCCCTATCTATACTGAAAGCCGGAAACTCTTCCTTACCCATAGGTGGGGGAAACAAGGTTAGAGTCCGGTCTTGATTGTTGAAATGTAACTTAAACATCAGAGCCTTTAATCCTGGGAGTCTGGACCATGTAAAAGAACATTCGTCATTACTCGCAAGTAACGAAGCGCTAATTCTGGACACGACTGCCCATGGTGCAATTCAGAATAGAAGCTAAAAGTCTAATGGTTGGCAAATAAATAAAACACATTTTATTACGAAGGTCTTAGAAATAGATGTGAAGTGAAACAGGTTTAAAGTTCTGGGTAAATTATAAAATATATATATTATATATATATATATATATACACATACACACACACACACACACACACAGAGATAGATATATGCACATACATATATTGTTGCATAGTGTAATTCAGCATTCACTACAGTAACCGTTACGTAGAAGAATGCACGGTACATCTGGGCCCGTCGACAGGTTCTTAATGGTTATGAGATGAATATTTTACAAGATATTAATGTTAAGAAATAAATTCAACCGGCTTCTTGTTATTGTAATATTATGGATAATCAAGGTTATAAAAGTAGTAACGGAACCTGCAATATCCTCAGAAAATGGACAATTTCTCATGATAATTATAACATAAACAGCACTAATTAGTCCTATAGGTGCCAAGTGTAAGATGCTCCTGCTGTAATGGTGTTACTGCTGCTACTACTACAGTAAAGGTAAATATAGTAATGTATATTTCAGCCATTTAATTAGATCTAACAGAAAGGAGCGATGAGAAAGCTACACTAATGAGCTCCTGTTCATGTTGTGGAGCTTGGGAATCAAACCTGTAGTGACTGACAGTTTCATATCAACAAACTCCAACATAATTTATTCATCCTGGCATCGATCTCCTGGAACTCAGCTTAGAAGACAAGAACAACAAAAGTGCTCAAGTTTAAAAACTAAATGAACACAGCCATTCACACGATCAAATTCAGACATTTTATTTATATTTATTATACAGTTCTTATAGATATTTCCATGGGCGTCGCCATTATTTCAGACGTGAAGGGGGGTGGATGTTGATGGGTTTCATCTCTTCTTGCTCTTAATTGGCTTAATACGCAATTAATTAATGATTCTGTATCTGCAGGTTGTATTGTACTGTATTATTTAAATATTGTAAACTGTGTTTAGTGTACATTGTATTGCATACCCATGGCACGCAGTATATAATATATACTTGTATATTATGGATGATTTTGTTTCGGTTCTCTCCTTTTTCTACTGAATTATATACAGTAATATAAGAATGGCAGGATTAGACTTTTTTCCCCCTACACTTCTAATCTAACTTAAAGTGCTGCATAAGGATTTAAGCTCTGACTCGGTCACTGTATTTATAAAATGAAAACGTGCTTTATTCTATCGTATTTCGTTCAATATTTAGCATCAACATCCAGACGTACGTAATCCATGCAGATCCGAATTCAACGTTAACAGTTCACCATCTTATTCTAATGTGAAGGACTCGGATATAACGCGTCTGTAATAAAAAAAATAAAAGACGTTCCAAAAGAGTTTGAAAATAAGTGTAGGTTTGTGCGGGACTGCGGGTAGGCTAATATTACCAGCTAATCTTGCTAATTATTCATCAATGGAAATAGGCAGCGTTTAAATAGAAATTTGTAGCAAATTAATCATCATTGTACAGCACGAATACCACACGCCAAAAGAACTGACGCTTACACTGCTCGACTTAGTATAAAAAAAAATAATAAATAAATAAATAAATAAATAAAAGAAGTGAATGGTTTTTTTTTTGCCGCTTTGAGCTCATCGCCACGTCTGAGCGTTCAGCGAGGGTGTGAGCATGGACGTGACACGTGACGTGAGTGCCCAATTATCATGGCAACGTCAGGTCACGTAAAGACTTCCAGACACGTACACGTACAGAAGCCAAACATTTCAAAGATTGGCCATGGCCAGAGAAATAGTGCGGATTCTACGCCCCTGGTTATTACCCTCTTTGACTTCTCACATGAGTTTAATACAAAATCTGATTAATAATAAATATTTTATTTTTTTATTTTTTTTTAAAAAAAAACACGTAGCCTACAAATAACGTCAACTTGCACCTAACGTTCTGCTGGCGGAAAAGTCGCGAATAAAAACAAACTAATATTGTACACGTTTTTAAATTTGAACATTTGTATTCGGTTCGTAAAAAGAACTGTGCTGAGAGAGTCTGTGGAATTTATTTCACAGTTTAAGGGCTCGCTGCCTGCAAAAATAAATAAATAAATAAATAAATAAAATAAAATAAAAAGTTTCAGAAATAATATTCCTTCCTTAAAACACTCCCCCGAAGCTGAAAATGTTCTCGGAACTGAAATAAACGCTACAGCTGGACGAAATACAAAATGGATTAAAGAGAATGCTCGGCCTGGAAGGGATGAACATGTGGAGAATTTGGATTTAATTCGGATTTAAGTGATTGTGTAAATATGGCATTTGCTGCTAAACAAAAATCGAGAACTTTTGTACAGTGAAAGCTGCACAGTCACTGCGGGGAAATGTAGAACATACTGTAATATCCACAGATACTGAACGGTGCCATTTAACCCTCGTAGTAATGAAGAAATTAAACTTTATTCTTCTAATTTAGCATAGCATGATCAAATAAGGCTAGGTCCTCCTGAAGGACGTCGCCATAACATTTTCACATACTACTACGTTTTAATGGTGAAAAAGAGTTCGCATTGCTCAGTCTATCTGAAAATAAAATGTGTCAATATAAATTTGACCACCCCTAATACGGGTCACGCTATCGTCAATGCATGAGCGCGCCCAGTAGGCCAAATGCGGGAAATACCACGCGATCGTTCACTCGATCGGCCGAACGCGACGGAGATAGCACGGGAGGTACCGTAAGCGTCTGAAAGACACTTTTTCGTGTCGTAATGTAAATATAGTTGTATCTGAAGTATAAATTTCCCCACACAGTTCATCGAAATGAAATGTGACGACTTTAAATGATCTTTTGGCGGGTAATTTCTCAGTCAAAAATGATGACTGATGAATTGCGATGAATTAAAATCTTTTAATTAATTCGATGAAACATTTTTAAAATCGACTGACAGAACTATTTTAATTCGTACTAGCTATAATTTGTGTAACACCTCATCACAAAAAAAAAAAAATATATAGAAATAAGAAAACAAATAAAGAATGAGAGAACTTAATTTTCTTCTTCCCGTGATCTTCATGAAATTCGAATGATTTCACTTAAATTTTGAACATGTGACTTTCCCGATATTGTTCGGGAAACGGGGCTGAGCGGAACTAAAACGTACATGCTTCGATAATGGATAATGGATGACTCATGGAAAGTGATGTTTCATGAATGAGATGTCTTTTTGTTTTTGCTTAATGCAAAAATAAGATTCGTGATTATATTTCAAGGTAAAGTGTAGTTATAATGAGCTGAGACTTGTATACAAAATACTGTTTAATTCATGTTTTAAGTTATTTTTCTGAAATATTCACAGAGGTTGTTGTGAAGGAAACTTGATTAAAATGTATCGTACTTTGGCGTTATTTGTCAACATAATATCAGTGGGACACAAATGGCACCCCAAGCCTGGAATCACCTTCGGTCCCTATAGAGTACTGGTGCAAGTTCTATCCTTATAGAAATTGTCCTTTTCCTGTCTTTCCTACAAATTGGTTCTGGTATAACACGCGATAAAAATCCGCCTGTATTTCAGAGACAAACTGCGAGGTAACTTGCACGCCATAAATCCATGTTCATGAATTATTTTCCTCCTGTTAATCAGCGACACCTCAATTTGCAGTCCTCTCCAGGCCTGCTGAGGCATAAAATTATTGATCTATTAATTTAATAAACAGCCCAGACAGTGCACCGCAGGTGAGGCGAGATTAACTCATTACTGCTTTAATTTACTGTATGGGTAGATTTGTGCTCCACGGCTCAGACGGTGCTGACGGGAACGTTCAGTGGTCTTTCACAGCCCAGGGACCAAAAAAAAAAAAAAAAACCCCCCAAAACACAACAACAACCACCCAATTTCAGATAAAGTAGTCCCGCTTACGTTCCGTGGAAATATTTATTAAGATATCACACTCGGCACAGAGCTGAGTAAAAGCCACGTGAGTTTAATAACTAGAAAGGGCTGCAAAAATAAATAGTTTGACAGCTAATTATTCATGTAAATTCATTCAATTCAGTTTTATTTGTATAGCGCTTTCAACAATGGACATTGTCTCAAAGCAGCTTTACAGAAACATAAACACAGGATACAGATTTTAAGTGTGTGTATTTATATGAATTTATCGGTTTGTCGAGCTAGTCCACTGTTAGCTAAAGGAGACTTGAGTGCAAAATTGTACGTGGTAATTGCAGTCCTAAGGCCATCGCAGCAACCGTAGTCCCAGCACCAAAGCGAAAACGTCCATGTTGACAAATAGTACGCTGAATAATCAGCTTAAACGTAGTTTGTAAAATGTAAAGCTGTAACCAATATTTGTCATTTTGGAGACAAATGAGAGCCAGGGATCCATCATTCAAAGATAAAATCTGTTTTTCAGCATTCGGTTTGGTTTCCGTTTGGCTTCCAGTTATATCTAAGCAAGAAGTCTGTATGCCACAAACGAAATCAGTCTGTATGTTTTTGTGTGTGTGTGTGTGTTCATTAAAACAGCATTGGGACTTTGAAGAAGAGCATCCATCCCATCCATTGTTTATACTGCTTATCCTTACTGGGTCGCGGGGAACCTGGAGCTTATCCCAGGGTGCATAAGACAGGGGACAACTTGGACGATTGTGCCAATGCATCGCAGGGCACAATCACACACACACACAGTCACACACCCATTCATACACTATGGAAAGGCCAATCAGCCTACAATGCATGTCTTTGGATTGGGAGAGGAAACCGGAGTACCCAGAGGAAGCCCCCAAAGCACGGGGAGAACATGCAAGCTCCACACACATGGCCGTGGTGGGAATAGACCCTGGAGGTGTGAGACAAACGTGCTAACCACTAACCTTAACACCATTTCTGTGATCCAGCATGGTGGTGGTAGCATAATGCTCTAGGCTTGCTTTTTTAGCGGGAGGAAATGGAAAGCTTGTTGAGGAGAACCTGTTCCAGTCAGCTAATCCAACCAAAACAAACAAACAAACCTGAAAATTGTCCACCAACATTCTCCATCTAGTTTGGTGGAATAAGTGTAAATTTGCATTGAGCAATGGAAGAACATTCCAAAATCAAAATGTGCAAAACTCAGAGAAAACAGCACCATCTTTCGGATGAGATGTTAAACCGAGGTCCTGACTCTCTGTAGTGATTAAAAATCCCAGGACACTTATCGTAAAGAGTAGGGGTATAACCCCGGTGTCCTGGCGAAATTGCCCCGTTTGCCCTTCTCCATCATGGCCCCCTAATAATCCCCATCCCTGAATTGGCTACATCACTCTCCTCTCCACTAATATCTGGTGTGTGGTGGGCGTTCTGGCGCACTATAGCTGCCGTCACATCATCCAGGTGGAGGCTACACACCAGTGGTAGAGGAGATCCCCCACCACACACACACACACACACACACCCATACTATGTAAAGCGCTTTATAAATGTAACCGTAAATGTAACCAAATCTGTAATTGCTGCAAAAGGACAATACCCGCTGAGAGGATAAATACTTATCAATTAAGTGGGTTTTAAATTAATGAAGATAACCAAGTGCTTTATTTTACTCAATAGAGACTCTCTCTAGAGAGTCACTTCAAAAGGAAAAGAAAAAAATTCTGATATGCTTCAATTTGATGTTAGAATAAAGCAAAAAGAGAAATAATCACGTTGGGGGGGGGGGGGTGAGAATACTTTCAGGAGGCGCTGTATGTGGAAGTCTGGTGTGAATAACTCTCCTGCTTACTACACATGCTACAAACATGATGTGCTACATCAGATACTTCATTATAAGATGATAATCATATAGCCATGTTTCCCTTAGTTTGTACTGATGCGGTTAACTAGCTACCTGTACGTCATTATATTACGTTAGCTAACGATTTTTTTTTTACCTAGACAGTTTCCAAGCAACCAAAACATTGGACTGGGCTGTACATTAGAGCTTCTACTGGAGGGTCTGCACACGCTGTGGATAATGGGCTGAGACTGCGCAATGAGTAACTCGGAAGAAAAAAATTGGTTCAAACAAATAAAAAAAAGTAAAGAAATGGAGAAGTAGTAAGACTCCTCTCTATCCATCTTACATTATCTAAGCAGGTGGTAAAAGGGGCTGTGTGGGTAGTAATTGAAGATTCTTCCATTTGAAAAGTCAAACACAAAAAAACAGAAATACAAATTGCTTCTTTTTTAAATAAAAAATTTAAGAGGAAAAATAGGCTTGATTGCGCATTGCATGCATAATGAAACCCTTCACTGCGAATGACTCATCTGAGAAGTCTCAACTCACAGCAGATTCGGCGAATATTCATTAGCATATACGAGTGCTAGAACGCTCAAAGTTGATAACGAACCAAAAGTTTCAGTAAAAGTATATAATTAAGACAAACACCGTGACACACAGATCTTCTCAGGAGGACAAGATGGCTAATAATGACCCAACAACCATGAATTAAAACTGAAGTAAAACTGTTTTCAGAAGCCAGTGGTGTCAGACTCAAACTCGGAAGTGAGACAGAATTCGAGTGGATTCAGAGCCTGTGCTGGGAACTCTGGGATCATCGTGTCTTTGGAAAAGGGTTAGGAAACCCGAGTAGACACGGGGAGATGATGGATGATGTAGGGAAATGTGAATAGGCGAGAGAGAATGTTCACAGCAGAACCTTGACCAAAAATGTTGAATATTTCAAAGAAATATCAACTGGTGTGAAAAATAATTAAGTGAAGGGGTAGACAAATCATAAATTCATCAGACAGCCCACCAGGTAACCAATCCCTGGCTGCCTGGAAACCAGATCGGCTAGGCTAAAAATTGGTAGCTAACGTAATGTGATAATGTACAATGACTGAGTCTGCAAGTAAAGATTTGTGAGGGAAATTATTAATTTCTTACTTTGTAATAGCTCTGTTCATGTTCATGAGTGAATAATGCCACTTGTGGTCATGTCATGGAGATAAGCACAGAACGTTCTTTCCTCTTACATTGACACAAAACATGTTATTGTCTTCAGGAATGCCTGCACATCTGCTAAGACCATGAAACCACCAAACGTGCTCAAACCTCCTAGAACTCCCCTTTTTGAGACTCGCAGATGTACAACTCTCCTTATCTTAAAACTTATACAGGGCATGTGAGAGAGGAGTGCTTCAGAGCGCTCTCATATTCTATCCTGCTTCTATCCTACCTTCTGAACTCCCAGAATCTCTTACATCACCACGGTAATGAACTCCCAGAATCTCTTACATCACCATGTTGTTGAACTCCCAGAATCTCTTACATCACCATGTTGATGAACTCCCAGAATCTCTTACATCACCACACTGATGAACTCCCAGAATCTCTTACATCACCACGGTAATGAACTCCCAGAATCTCTTACATCACCACGGTAATGAACTCCCAGAATCTCTTACATCACCACACTGATGAACTCCCAGAATCTCTTACATCACCATGTTGTTGAACTCCCAGAATCTCTTACATCACCACACTGATGAACTCCCAGAATCTCTTACATCACCATGTTGTTGAACTCCCAGAATCTCTTACATCACCACACTGATGAACTCCCAGAATCTCTTACATCACCATGTTGTTGAACTCCCAGAATCTCTTACATCACCACACTGATGAACTCCCAGAATCTCTTACATCACCA
>JANDJT010107658.1:0-11133 GCA_024331685.1 Stegophilus panzeri
GTCTGTCTGTCTGTCTGTGTGTGTGTGTGTGTGTGTGTGTGTGTGTGTGTGTGTGTTGTGGAAATTGATAATCTATCAAATAATTGAGAGTTGGCTGCAACTGAACAGTTAATCATCATCAAGTATCCTGGGCCTATAAGCAAGGTAGGGGTTAGATTACCTACACTTTTTATTTACCCTTTTGTACTAATTTCCTCACAACTACCGAAGCCTCCTGCACTTGACTACCCTCTAGTGGTTGTCTTTGGTTTGAACTCTTTTTTCTGTTTTGATTTCAAGGTAAATTTAACCAACTAACAAAGCATTATTAGTAATACAAAGTAAATTGTTTAGAAAAATACTAACTGCTTCATTTGGCAGTCATATTTACAATGTGATTGCATAGTGCATTGTTCAGGCTATTTCCCACTTTTGTCAGGTAAATTTTACAGTAAACTTGTTCAGGATAAAATAGTCATAAAAACACGAAAAACACTCACTTGTCACTTTATTAGGTACACCTGGCTATTAAAAGATTGGACATTTCTTTGCCATTTGAACTGCCCTCTGCCCTGTATTTTCAACACACTGAAAATCTTGAATATGAAGAATGATAATATATATGAACCAGAATGCATGGCACCAAGAACTATGCTACTTTTAAAAATTACTTTAATTACAAAATGAATGCATTTGTGGCCGTGTAGCAATTTGTTTTAATACAATTGAATAGTTGCGTTTAAAGCTGACTGGTGAGTGCAGACCAGCAATGTTATGTCAGCAGTTCAAATGAGAATTTTCACCAGTGATGGGTCACGGCAGTCTGGTCAAATACAGATTAAAAAGTCAATTTCAAAACAATTTCATAAAATAAAAAGTTAATTTTAAAAAACAAATTTTAATTTAAACAAAAGTATCAATGAACTAATCTTCTACAATGTAATCTAATCCGTTTTTTAAAAGAACGTCGTTTTAGTGATGACGACACGATCAACTACCGGTAGAGGGCCTTAGCAGCACACTGAAAGAGGGAGCATCAGAACTCCAATTCACAGAATCCTCAGCGGCAATCTGGTTTAACCCTTAAATGCCTGACATGGGTCATTAGCGACCCAGAAGCACATTTAAGCACCTCTAAAAACGATTGGGGCAAATATGTCCTAGCAATATATGTATTTCTCAAATTTAATGTCTTTAACATTTTAAAATTCTTGTTCATCCATAAATTACCATCCATTCCATGATATTTAAATATTTCATGTAAAAATAGATAGGGTCGGTAGTGCGGTAATAGTAAGGTATGTAATAGTAACAGTTAGGTAATAGTGTAATATTGTTAATATTTTATTTACTACAGGTTATTTTTAAGTCATTCTGCTGTAAAATAAACTTCATTATAAATACTGTGATATTGCATCTATGCTTATATGTATTATAGTGAAGACCTCAGCATTGCCAGTATGTGCCGATCACAAAACTGTTATTGTACATTGTTCATATTGTACAGAATAAATATGTTTAGTACAAACTTTCCACTATAGTAAAAAATAAACAGATTGTACGACATTTTTTAAAATCAAATTTAAGTTGTTTTTGGACTTAGTTTGTCAATTGCTTGGACATTGTTCAATTTTTTCGGCATTTACATATTTTTTGTTTACTATTAATGATATATAACATAAACGTTTGCATATAAATTGTGCTTTTGATGAAATGTAATAAATAATGATTAATGTTTGTTGCATCATTGTGGTTTTAAATTGCGGGTCACTAACGACCCATGATAGGCAAAGGTGCTATATAAAATATAACGTGTGTCAGCGGCGTTAAAGCCCATATAAACCGTAAGAGTAAACCATGTCGCACCGTTAAATGTTTGCGACCACAAAAGCCGCTTGGAAAAAAGTAAATAAAACTATAAAAAGAAAATCAAAATAATTTAAAGTTCTATTATAACCAGCTTTGCCGTAGGGTTTGAAATGTAAAAGATGTGGTTTTAAATATTTAGGAGGGTTTTTTACGAGATCAGAATTTTACTAAAAAGAATTTGAAAGAAAAAAGCACAAAATGTACAAAACACGCTATGAAAATGGAGGTGGCTTTTACCCAGGATGCCATTTAAAGGACGAACGATAATTGTTAGTAATCTTGTGTCATCCTCCCTTTGACACAGGCTGGCTGTTATCGAACCTTTGCCGGGCCTTTTAACTTAAATCCTGATGATTATTGTTATGTGGGATAGATAACCGCCACTGGATTCAACAGTGTGTGGGTTTTTTTTTTTACCAAGGAAGGTGGGCATTGTCTTATTCACCTGGTTAGCAGAAAAGCAACGTTTAGGCTACAGTTTTTACATATGTTTTATATGGTTCCATTGAGGCTTTGTGGAAACCTATCAATTTTTATTTTATGAAGAGTGGAATGGATGGGCCTGGAAAAGAGTATGCTTTTATAATAAAAAGGTGAAGGACAAGGTGCTGGACTTCTTTCTACGTGAGTGTGATTAGAGCAGTGGAGAAGCAGGATTCAAATGGATCTTTATATTGGTTTCTGCCAGAACCCATAGTTGATAGTGCATGACTCCAAATAAGACAGTGCTTCCTGAGCGCTACACAAGAAGATGTCTAGTCACTGTGGAAAATCTTCTAGAGACTACAGAAGCAAATCCGGCGTGGAGAAACTGGCAAGCAAACTGGGTATACAGTCATGTAGAGTCACTGCCCAGATGCTACACAGGTTCCAGGAAGCACTGACACCTAAAGAACTGAAACTGATAAAAAATGGACACCGTGACAAGCAGAGGTACAAAAACTAGACCCTTTTCCATGTCTGTGGGTCAAAACTAACATTAGGTTTTTAAACTCACAAAACTATCTTTTAAATCTGGATGTACTGATTGCGGTTTGAGTATATTTCTGCCAAGAACATGTACAGGAGGTGTGTTAAAGTCCTACATCAGGGCAGACTGGCTGGAGTAGTGGACACCCACTGGAGGGCACATTTTGGCCTGGGCAGTGAAGTCAAACTGGCCTGAAGAACACTATATTTTAGGCTTTCTATACAATAAGAAAAAAAGTCAGTTGCTAAGTTAAATCCTGAGGTAGGCAAAAAAGAAACAAATAAAAACACCATTTTTTAAGACTCAGGACAAAATTGTGATGTTTCTTAGCTTTTTAAACAGTACAGGCCAGGGTAAAGGTGGTTTTTATGATTTACAATACAATGAATAGAATAGAATAATCTTTGTCATTACACATATGCAGATGTACAGTACAATAAAACTGTTTCTTTGCATATCCCAACTCCTTGGGGGTCAGAGCGCAGGGTCAACCATCACACAGCTCCCCTTGAGCTAACAGTTTTAAGGGTCTTGCTCAAGGACCCAACAGTGACTGTAGAGCCTGGATTTGAACCGCCACCCTTCTGGTTAACAGGCTGAAGCTCTACCTACCCACTATGCTACACTGTCCCACACAATGGTTAATAAGGATTTATAATCACAATGAATAATCACAACGGTTTTAATAATGTGTGGGACTGGAAGGCGGTTTTGTGCAAGGTAACAGATGGAAAGCTCATTTTTGCTGAGGTTTGATGTAAAAATTCAACTTTTAATTTGTATTGTGGGAGGATTTTGTAAATAAAGTCACCATTTAAATATAAAATCTCTCTTTCTGGCAAGCAAAAACTGCCATTTATTTTGATAAGAAGAAAAAGATATACTCGGACAGGATTGTGATGTTTTGTTGCTTTTGAAACAGTTAGGACAGGCCAGTATGCATATGCAGGATTATATGTTTCACAATACAATATATAATAATGATGGTTTTAATAATATGTGGGACTGGAAGGGGGTATTATGTAAGTAAAAAATGGGGAATTCATCTTTGCTGTTATTTTAAAGTTAAAAATTATCTTTTGATTTGCATTGTGGAAAAATTGTAAATAATTTGTAAAATTATAAATAAATCAAAAACTAATCTTTTTAGGGTAAAGGCAGAGTTTATGTTTTACAATTTAAAAAATTCACTAAATTTGAATTTGTATTGTGGGACAAATTTGTAAAAATAAAAATAATCATCTCTTATCTCTCTCTTAAAATATACAATATAAATAATATATGACAATAAAAATATGTTCAATCCTGTATTTCTGCCCTTGGGTCCACCAGTTTCCCCTTGCCTCCCATTATATTAATTTCTATTATACATTATTAATTTCTTAATTTGATAAAACATGAACTGTACATGATTAAAATGTTTTTTTTAAATTTGTTTAATGATCAAACTATTCAAACTGACTTATACATACTATATACAACTTATATACTTATATGAAAAGTAATGTGACATGGCAATACCACTTTATGTGTCGTACCAAAATACCATTACCATATTACACTGCAGACGATTTTTTTAAAATAACACATTTTACTAATAACACAATTTTACAAAATATAAACATACAATACAATATAAAGTGCATGTGTGCAGGGATGTAAGACATTTGCAATAAATATGTGAGATATACTATAATGCATAAGACCATTACAAAAAACAATTACTGCAGGAAATAGGAAATTGTGCAGTTTGCCTTCTGTAGTAGGAGCAGTAAGCAGTTTTGTGCTTTGGTGTAAATGTAAACATTAGACACTGTAAAGTGGAAAGTATCAAGTTATAATAGAGTCATTTTGCAGTTTTGTGCATTAGTGTAGATATATAAATGTAAACATTTGACACTGTTCATAATTTTTCAGGAGACTGATCGCGTGTAGAAAGAAACTATTCTACAGTTTGGATGTTAGGGTCTGGATGATTCAGTACATTTTTCCAGACAGTAGAAAGGTGAAGAGTGTGTGTGAGTGATCTGTTTTCATTCAAAATGCTGGTTGCTTTGCAGATGCAGCATGTAGTATTAGAGGTCTTTGCTGGTGAGGAGAAAAACAACACCAAGCTTCTCAGCTGTCATCACTATCTATTGCAAGGACCTGTAATTTGATACAGTGCAGTTCCAAAAATGGGCTGTGATGCAGCTTTTCAGAATACTCACAGTGGTTCCTCTGTAGAATGTAGTGATGATAGAAGGTAGGAGGTGTGCCTTTTTGTCTCATGGTGGTGGTGTTGAGGGGCCAGGTGAGATAAGAACATGGTGCTCTTGATGATCTCCACAGCAGAGCCATCGATGTGAAGTGGAGAGTGTTCACTTCTGTCCTTCTGAAGTCAACTATCATCTCTTTGGTCTTGTCTACTACATTCAAAGACAGTTTGTTGGTTCTATACAAGTCTTTAGTGTTAACTGTAGAACTTTCTCTCAGTTTGCTGACTGATGGGACCCACCACAGTCATGCCATTTGTAAACTTTATGATGTGATTTAAGTGGTGCATTTATGCACTGTCATTGTTCAGTAAAGTCAAGAGCAATGGACTAAACATTTATTCTTTGGAGGCCCCAGTGCACAATGTGGTGCTGCTGAAGGCCTTTGCCTGATCTGGACTGACTAAAGTCTTCCAGTCAGGAAGTGCAGGATCTAGTTACAAAGAGTAAAGTGTTCAGGCCCAGTAGGTTCAATTTTCCAATCATATGTCTAGAAATGATTGTGTTGAATGCTGAACTAAAGTCTATGAACAACATTCGAACATAAGTGTCCTTATTTTCCAGGTAGGTGAGTGCCAGGTGAAGTGTGGTGAAAATTGAGTGGGTTGGGATACTATGCAAAATGCAGAGGGTCTACTAATGAAGACAACAGGGATATGATGTGCCTCACAACCAGCCTCTTGAAGCACTTCATGATGGTGGGTGTGAGTGCAAGTCATTGAGGCAGGACACTGAAGACTTCTTGACAAGGGTATGATGGTGTTTGCTTTGAGACTAGTTGGGACAGTGGCACTGCTCAGGGAGATGTTGAAGATATCGGTGAAAACATCTGTCAGCTAGTCTGCACATTTTCTCAGCACATTACTAGAAAACTTGTCTGGTCTAGTGGCTTTCTGTGGGTTAAGTCTGTGTGTTTTCCTTACATCAGCTGCCTTTAGGCACAACACCTGGTCCTCAGGAAAAGGGTGGTCTTCCTCATTGCCACACCATTCTGTGTCTTGAACCATGTGTAGAAGTTTTTAGCACATCTGAAATAAAGGCAATCATTGTCACAGGCAAGTAGTGTACTGTAGTTGATGAATGCCTGGAAGCCCTGCCACATATGCCATGTGTCACCGCTGTTCTTGAATGTGTGGTCTTCTGCAGCAGCAGCTTATCTCAGTCAAGGTTTGATGAGTTTATTTGAATCACTGTTGCCTTTTTATCATATTGAGCCAGTCTGTCTTCTTCATATAAAAATTCCAGTAGGTTAGCCAGCCCATCTTGTACCAACAACTAACATTTAAAATTACTTAAATCACCTTACATTACCATTCTAATGCTTGGTTTTATTTTATTTATTTTATTATCTTTTTTATTTTATTTATCTTTTTTAAACTTTATTAATCCAAAGAAAATAAGGAAATTCAGTAGCCTAGAGTCTTCATAGTGCAGAGGAAATAAATCCTGAGATTTGCATGACAGAAAGATGCCTCAGCCACCTCTACATGCCTTAATGCATGAAGATAAATGCATGGTTGGTAATTTGTGTTAGAAAGCGAGATCTTCCAAGAGTCAAGAATTTTCCAGAAGTGATCACTGAACAATGTAACAAAATTTGGTAAACAAAATGTTTTTGTCTGTTTTGCCTACACTAACAGTAATTACAGCCAGGTCAGACAAACCCCTTGCTCTTAAATAATATCTCAGTCATAAGTAATTAAATACAAAAAAAGCTTATTTTAAAACATTTCGTAATATGATAATTCTTTTTTATATGTGGCTATTATTAGTATGAAAAACTTAAATCTAAAAACATTTCTGATAAGGTGTAAAAACAGGCATTCCAGAGTCTTCACAACATGTGATGTAGGCACTACTGGTCTAAAGTTATTGAATTCTAAAGGTCATGTATTTGTGTGTATTTTAGGTATTTTTGGTACAAGGCATTATGTATTTTACAGTGAGGGGACCCTCCCCAAACACAGTCTCAGATTGAAGATGTACTGGTAAGTGTGCCATCAGCTCAGAAAGTAAGAATGCATGTCAATGCAAGTTCACTACATCTGTTTTAATCTAAAAAAAATTAGATCCAAATTAAAAATCATTCAATTTTTTTATTTACCTTTATTGTTTAGCTGTTAAAATTATATGTCCCCAGATTATATATTTTTAAGATCCTTAACTGTTTATGGCAGAGAAAATTGTATCACAGATACGTATCACAAGGTCCCTGAAAAATAGGCATTAAAGTCGATCTGTAAATTAAGTAAGGCCCTACGTATTACTTCTTTATTTGGATTTTAACATTATATTTATACACTTTTTTTAGTTACAATCATGACAGGAAATGGTCATTCATTATGCAAGTTCAACATTATACAAAGTTACATACAATTGGGATCCTCCTATACATCTTCTCCACTTGTTTTTGGATTGTGGGAAGAAAACCACATGGGGAGAACATGCAAACTCCACAAAGAAATTCTCAGATCACTGAACTGTATCTCATAAAAGTTAGTACACCTCACATTTTTGTAAATATTTTATTATATAATTCATTTTATTGAGGCATATGTACTGTCACGCGTGAGCGGTAATGAGGACCCAGCACAATGTATGCAGAGCTAAAGTATAACTCAGGTTTATTTAATACTTATACACAAAAAAACTCAAAGAAAGTACAAAGAAAACCAGAAATTATGAACTAACCAAACTGGAAATTACTAAAAACCGTAGAGACGCTCTACATCGTGAGGTGGAAGGAAAAATCTTCTCAGTGTTACAAACAAAATGTTTTAATGTCTGTCACTGAAGTACTCTAATACTTCCAAGTACGCCTTGTTAATGACGTACCAACAGCAAGGCTGATTGTTAGTGCATGTATGACTTCCTGCCAACATGTATGACAGGGACTGAAGAGTGTATGCATGACATTACTCCCCCAAGGAGTCAGAAAATGACAAGAGCTGAGGATGAGGATGACCTTGACAACCACTTAATTCTCCATCAGCTGACCAAGGACAGAAACCTGCAAACCGGTCACCTCTCCTGGTCATGGGTACAGAAAGGTCAATGCTCATGTTTCTTTTGCTCCTAGACATGCTCATTAAAGCAGGAACAGCAGGAGCCAGCATGGGACACCGGTCACCAGGCACCATAGGAACTGGCATGGAACACCAGTCAGCAGGCGCCACAAGAGTTGACTCTGAACACCGATCAACAGGAAATTCAGGGGACTCAGGAATCGGCTCAGAACACCAATCAGCAGGGGGGATCCCAGTTGGGCCGGGATGCCTAGGACAGGACACCGGTCAACACAAACAGGCAACTTATGAACTGGGATGGGGCACTGGTCAACATGAGCAGGAGACGCAAGTACCGGGGGCTTGGAGGAAATGGAGGAAGACCTAGTAGCAATGATGTTGAGGGTCTCCTTCAGTGTTTGTGATATTCCCTGGTCCATCTCAAGCACTTCAGCAACTTTTTTGGTGATCTCCAGCTTCTAACATATTCCTTTGTAACACTCCGCCCATACTTGCTGAGGAACCAGTCGCTCCACCATCATTATATTTAGGGCATTCTGTCATGCATAAGCCATAATGAGGACTCGGCATAACGTATGCAGAGCTAAAGTATAACTCAGGTTTATTTAATACAACATAAATCACTGGGGAAAATAACCACCAAAATATTATAAATCAAATAAACTACAACAAACTTGGAACACCGATTTAAGAAAAACACAGAACAAAAATACTAATGCAAAATACGAGGATAACTAGAAATCATGAAGTAACCAAACTGGAAATTACTAAAAACCGTAGAGACGCTCTAGATCACGAGGTGAAAGGGAAAGTCCACTCAGTGTTAAGAACAAAAATGTTTTTACAATGCCATGAACTGAATGTCTGTCACAGAAGTCATCAAATACTTCCAGGTATGCCATGTTAATGACATACCAACATCGGGAATGATTGCTGGTGCATGCATGACTGTATGTGCGACATGTACAAACTATTGTATACATTCAACTTAAAACCCTAGCCAATCAATGATTGCTAAATAAACAAGAAAAAGAGCGAGAAAAAGTAATTAAATCTTAAATCACAGTTACATGTAAAAGTAAATTATGCAATTATATATCAAACTGCCTATAAATGTAAATTCTACACTTCAAGAACATATGGATATATTTTCAACATGTGAATATGCATGTTATCAAGAACTGAAAATTAGCAAATGTGGTACATTCTACAGTTGATTTACTCTGTCAGAAAATTTCTAAACTATAGCTAAATCTATATCTGTCTACAGTTTTATTTGTGAGTATATTTTATTTTGAATTTAATGTCAACTATTTTTGATGGCATGGCACAGATTTATGTTATGTATTTTTCTTTTGTACTAAATTTGAATCAAATCTAGATGTTAGAAGCATATCATTAATTCATTGACATTTTCATTATTATTTCAGAGGGCACCTTTAATGAACTTGAAAATGTAAGCCTTAAATTTCCCTCCCGGGATCAATAAAGTATCTGTCTGTCTGTCTGTCTGTCTATCTATCTATCTATCTATCTATCTATCTAAAGGTAACCAACATCAGGAGTCTTAGCAACCTCAGTTCTGAAGTCCTGTTGGTTTGATATTTTTTTACTATTACTACTATTGTTTTACTTAAAACATACAACATGTATGTGCTACTAAAGACATCTGACTTAATCAAAATATTAGCCTAAATATAGATTTTTTTCCCAAGATGGTGGCGTGGATGTAACCTGTGGCGGCTACACCTGTAACAAAATGATAAATATTCCTGTGTCTGTTTACACAACTGACAGACTATTACATTCCAGAAATGAAATAAAACCATGGAAAATGTGCTACAGAAGACATTACGCCAGGACAGAGAACAGATCCCCAAACCGCAGTCTCGTTTGAGACTACAGAAGCATGGCAAGCAAGCTGGAGTTCATGCTACACGAAGAATAAGGCCAGCAGGGTCTGCTTATTTCACCAAATCCTGCTCTTAAAAGTGTGAACTATGGAATAACAAACTGGACTGCTACCAACTCCAGAGACCGCCACATCTTTGTTTCGACCAAGAGTTCCTATTCAGCTGGATGGACATTTTGTGCTAACACAGATTCATGATGTTTATTACTGTGTGGTAGGACTTGCAGTGAAATAGTGTTGTTTACATCTACAAAGAAGGGTGCAAGAACTCTGTATTGGTCTGTAGTTACTGCTCATCTTTAGTGGAGTTTATAGTTATTTTATGTAGACCTTTTTGTTTACAATACATACATACATTCACACATACACACATAAATACATTCATACATGCATGCATACATACATACACACATACATACATACATACATACATACATACATACATACATACATACACATACAAACATTTTGGAATGTTTGAGACTCTAATGTTCTCTGTATTCAGCTTGTTCCAGGAGAAACTAAATTTAATTTTACTGTATTCTTTACATCATTGTATATGGTTAAAATGATAATAAAAATACTTGAATACTTCAAGTATTCACAAACATTCACTTATCAGGATTAAACTAAGAATATATGTACCTTTTTACCCAATTTGACCATTGTCAATTGGCCCATCCCACTGGTAGGAAACCTTTTGCCTGAGTTACATAAAAATGTCAAAAATATTCCTATTGTGTAAAATACAGAATTTATCTTCTTTTTTGCTTGCTGTTTATGTCCAGCTTGGTGCAGCATCTGCTTTATTGTCATGCCTTATGCCACTTTTGAGAAGGCAAAGCCATAAAGATGCAGCTGAGGAAATACTTTGACCGAGGAGCCACATCATCTGTTGTCAAAGACCTTCACCGTTGGCCAAGTCCTGAAGGTCTTGTTTCCAGTTGGCACCACGTGGAAGCGGTGAGAGGATTTAGCTGACCAATATACAGAATTTATGCCAAATCAAAATTTGGGAGGCTATACAGCATTGAAAAATATTTATTTTTTATATGCACATTGTAAGGAGTCCTGGAGCACTGGGTGAGACTATCATCATCATCGGACGGGCTTATTAGGCAG
>JANDJT010108154.1:0-11107 GCA_024331685.1 Stegophilus panzeri
AGTTCAATGATCCATCAAGTGACCAAGAGTCGTCTGTGACTGAACGGTTAATCGTCATCATCATCATGTAGTTTAAAAAGTGATATAGATATTAATAGTTAGGTGTGCCCATACGTAAATAATGCATATAATTATGACTTAGAATTGATGCATAATTAAACAATAATTTAAATTTTAAATTTAAATCTGCGTTGATTATTTAACTAGTAATGATATTGGTAACACATTGTATGTTTTAGTTAAGGTACATAAATGAGATTTAATAACCAAACGTGAAAAACATGTTCCTGTAAAAATCTGGATCATTTCATTTAAAGGCACTTGCACAATCCTATAGGACTGCTTGGCTCATTTAATTGTTTTATTTGTTTTTATAGGGACAAAAAGATGTTAATTTGTTAAGTCTGTGACATAGTAGATTAATTGTATATTAAGGTGTTTTAGCCTTTTGGATGAGAGAAGAAAAGTTTTCAATTGAATAAAATTGTTGCCTATAACTGCAATTGAAACACCTTAATCTACCATTCAACTTTCCACTATGAATTACTGCAAACAACACATGTACTTGTAAAAACTCGACACAGTTATGTAACAGTGGGAGTTATTTATTAGCTTCATGACATAAACGTATTAAAACTTCCGTCTTAATAAAACTAGTATTACTAGTAATAAACTTCCTTTACAATAAATGCCTTGACTTCTTTTGACTCAATGCCAAGTTATGTCAAGCTGCAAGTCAGATACAAGAATATGACATATGAAGAATACACATATGACATAACGTGTTCGAATACAATACACTAAAACTTACTATTGCAATACAATAAAGGATAAAAATAAAAATAAAAAATATTAAATATTAAAAAAAATATTCAAGCAGTGTATGATTTGTAAGGCAAGTAAAGACGGTTAAAGGTGCAGGTTGTCAGGATAATCATGATGATATATGTCTGTAATCATTGAATTCGAATGCATTAGTAGAAAAGAACAAGAAAACACCAAAGAAGTAAAAAAGTACAAAACCAACAATCCAGCATAACATTAAAAATGCCAGTAAACATAGTTTTAACAAACCTGAGAGAAATTGTAGACTGACAAAATTTGCTCTTGAAATTATTTTGCTCTGTTTACCATCATTTAGAAGTAAATGTATACTTTTAATGGTATTCAAGCTCACTTAGAAAAAAGACGAGCTTGTGTTGCCAGAGCTGCTTTGCGTGTGTAGGTGGTGCACCGAGTCAGGATCTCTTGGGTGCACGGACGAGGTGGCACAGTCGGATACAGTTTTGCTGATCTGCTTATCTGAGAATCAGAAATGCTGTGCTTGTTCTTACACAAGCCACTGTCATGATTTAAGTGTTTCTGTTTTGGACTTTGGTTGTCATCATCATCATCATCATCATCATCATCACCATCATTATCATCAGATAGGCTCAGACCACGAGAGCAAAAAGAGCTTGAGCTAAAGTCTGTTTCATTACTAAAGCTGCTCTTTCGGCTGAAATCATCATTCTGGATTAAACTTCCATGGCCTGAAGATTCCGAGAGCATTTCCAAAGAAAAGGAGTTTGAAGATTTGTGACTGGGATTAGACAGACACATAGATAAAGTAGAAAGGTTAAGAGTGGACTTGTGCAGCTGTCTCTGAAAGCTGAACATAGGGTTGGTGTATGGATGAAGGTATATGGAAGGCACAAAGCCTGTTCTTCCTTTATACCTGTGAAAAACAAAATAACAAGTTAATTTTATTAGCATCACCAAGATAACCAGAAACTTATTATACGGCTCTAAAAAATATGACCAAATAAAATGTTCAGTTTCTCTACTTTTAAGATTTGGGGTTTGTGTTTAATACACATATGCAGAATTTGTCCTTTTAAAAAAGTCTATCTTGGTTTTTTTTCAGAACTGTGTATCTCACTTAAAATATGTTCCTCTTATTTGTTTGTCTGACTGACTATTTGGTTAACTGACACTTTGGTAAATTGATGCATGCTGACTGAATAGTAGAAATGAAGGGTGAAACTACTGATGATACAAGCATTTTAATTAAGTTTGTTGAACAGCTGCCAACTATTATATGAAATGATCCTCCTAAATTCCACCCAGCTTAGTTTTCCAATTTCAGTCAGTCTTTTTGTGAGCAGGAAATAAATGCCCTTATGTAAAGGGACACAATACCAATTCTCTCTTAGACAGGAACTATTTTTTTTTACTGTTTGTGAGCATGTAAACAAACAAAAGCCTAAATAACTTCCCTGTTAGATTATCAGCAAAAATATTCACAGGCTGAATTACCTTGCAAGCCACCAGCCATTATCGGACTTCTGCAACACCTCCACTACAGCACCAATGGTCACTGAGAGCTCATCCTTTAATTCAGAGGAAATGTTTCTTACTGCACAGTAAAGATTTCCTAGAGGATTTAAAAAAAAAAAAAACTTAAGCTGTTGCTTGTGGTGAACAGATTGTTGAACTGATGAACTTTATATAAATTTTAACTACTATTTTTGTTATGTATGTAAAAATCACAACAAACAAACAACATCATGATGGATGAACTGTAATATGCTATATAATCTAACTTGCTTTGATTATCCTCTGTGTCCAGCTTGTTCTTATTCTCCTCTTCACTTTCACATAACTCTAGGTATGGCGCAGGAAACCAGGCTAACTGCTGTGCTTCATTCTCCACCAGCCACCATCCTAAGGATACATAAGATAATAATCTTACTACAGTATGATTGACAACCATTCTGGGTCATCCATACATGTCTTTCTTCGGTACTTAATATAATTACACAGTTAATGGTTTTGTTTTTAAACCTAACTTCAGCAAAACTTGATTAGTCTAATTGCCAATTCTGTAAAGTCCATTCCAACAGACAAGCTACTTTAGATAGGACTGCTGAAGAAACTGAGGCAGCAGGTTCTGTTACAAATATGTCAGGGGTTACAATGTGTTACAGTTTGTTGCATATAGGACAGTCAGACGAGTCAAAGAACCAATCAAATTACTTGAATATTTGTATAAATGTAAGAAACCCTTTAAACTTGTATTTTTGACAATGGTTTAGATATAAATACCTGCT
This sequence comes from Stegophilus panzeri, assembly GCA_024331685.1. NCBI lineage: Eukaryota > Metazoa > Chordata > Actinopteri > Siluriformes > Trichomycteridae > Stegophilus > Stegophilus panzeri. The sequence goes on from JANDJT010108154.1 coordinate 3,093, forward strand.
TGGTCTTTCATGATAACTCCCAATGTCTCATCCGTAGCTACCTGAAATGTTCTATTCTTTGTGTCCTTGGTCTTATACATAGCCACACACCGGTAAAGTTTGGGAATAAATGGCTCAGACACATTTCCATTCGGATAGCGTTTACTGCTCAGGTATTTTTCTCCTTCAACATTATGTCCGTCTTCAGGCTGAAATGTGATTACACTGAACAGTACACAAACACACTATATTTAAATACATTTTTGATTAGGATGTACATTAATGTGTCTTTGTGACTATGGTTAATGCGACTTTGGTAGCCACATTGAGGTTAACAATACCTGTTGTGCACAAACTCTGGATGCAGCTCTTGTTCCTTAGGCAGAAAGAAACTAATCAGTTCAGTACACTGAGTAATTCTGGGCTCACAGCTTAGCAGCTCGGTGCTGTAGTGCTCCAAAGCCTTTACACGATACAAACACTGAGCAGGAAATTTTTTCTGGAAGTTCAGCATTTTGAGTCCACCTCAAAAAGAATTTAAAAAATTAATTTATACAAACGTATAAATTAATAGTACAAAAACGATTAGCATGAGAATTTGTTTTGCCAAATTCCATTTAGGACCTGTTATACTACTGCACAACTTTTATTACTTAAAACAGTCTGACATTTTATCAGATGCTATTTGATTTAGTACTTTTTTTTCTCAAACCAGTCTGGCATTCTTGTCCACACAACTGTCACTCAGTGTATATTTTCTGTTTTAAAACCTTAACTGTAGACTCATGAGATGGTTGTGATTCCCTCAACATTCCTCAGTTGGGCCATGTGTTAACAAGAAATTGAACAGGAGTACCTAATAAGGTAGCCAGTAAGTGTATACACTTGACACAAATATCTGTACATCTGATAACAAAATAAAGATTCTTAATTAAATCAAGAATAAGTACAGAACTATATAACAAAGAAGCCTGGAGTAAATTACTCTTAGTTGTCAGTCATTGTTTAAAAACAAAATACCTAGCTATCTTTCTTTCAGCTGCTGTTAGTTGTAGTCACTGTGGGTTATTATTACATTTTGATTGTTTCTTTATAATGCTGACTTGCAAAGAACAGTGATGATCAGCCATACTAAAGTAATTTTACATACTAGAGTAAGTGAGAAACACAAGTTACTCTATGTATTAATCACAAGCTAGCAGCAAATAACAGTACAGACCAAAGGAACCAATGGATACAGAGTTTATATGGTTTTGTTTTCTTTGTGTGCTTTGTTTAATGTACATGCCATAAATTTAATAAATGATTTATGACATCTAAAATAATTTACCTGCAGACAGACAGCTTTCTTCAAAATAAATTTAAGTAAAAAAGTAATTAAAAATAACAGTTTTATATTATAACATAAATAGTTATATATGATATGATATATCTGGTGACAAGTAACATTTATATAACTTAGATGTGTCCTGATGATTGAAACAAGATGCTGTGGTGCATATAAAATTGTATGTTTTGTCATAATTAGTCAGAATTTAAGCCCATTAAATTTTTTTACAATATTGGTACCACTTTTTATAATCATCATTAAACAACAGTTAAACATTTTCAGTATATGCTCAACACATTTATTAATTTATTCATTCTTTGGACTGCTCCTGTTAGGTGTACCCACAGACTATGAACACATTATTATTTAGTAATTTTTAAAAACAGAACACCTCTAAATCTGGGCAGCACTCTGCCTTGCCCGCTGAATGGGTCCACAGGAAATCTCTTCTTCAGTTGCCTCTATTTAAATCAAGAAAAAAAACAGTAGGAAAGCAGTGCTAACTTAAAAGTTTATTTTAGTTTTATTATAGTGTTGTTCTTACATGAAGCTGCTTGAAGTCCCGTAGAGATCTGTAGACTATCACTTCGGACTGATCAGACCAGAACACTGATGCCATGTACAACTGTAACAACAGTAAAGCTATGATAATAAAATAACAATAATGATATAATTAATAATTCACAATCAGCCTGGGAAAAAACGTTTGCAAGATCTGAATATGTAAATTATCCTACTTTGCAATTGTCTTTGTAAAGTATTCCTATAATCCTGACTTGTAGAGGATAGCGAAGGTCACCCATATTAAAGTAATTTTACTCACAGAAGTGAGTGAAACACACAAGCTACTCCATTTATTAATCAACCTGAATAATCTGGCAGCCAATCATTGCACAGAGGGAGGGACCAAAAGTTGCAGAGTGTATATGGTTTTGTTTTCTTTGTAAGTCTTGTTTCAATTTTGTTAAAACATGACATAAGTCTCATAACAGACTGGCTCTACAACTAGGGATGTGTTAAATAATGAAGGGAAACTGTCTTTGCCTAAGGACAGAGAGCTTTCTTTCAAGGAAATGCATCTGGTTTTGTTTAACATAGTTATTCTAAGCAATGTCCTATTAATTCAAATAGGATGTTGTAGCGCTTATTAAATGGTATGTCATGTCATGACTTGCCAAAAAAAAAGACAATCAAACATCATTTAGATATTTTCATTGTCATTTCATTTTTGATACCTTATTAATCCAGAGGGAAATTTGTTTCTTTGCAGGGTCAACCATTACACGGCACCCCTGGAGCTGAGGGGTCTTGCTCAAGGACCCAACAATGACTGTGTGTATTAGATCCCAGATTTTAACCCTTAACCTTTTATGTGTCTACATTATCTTGTGATCACGATCTATCTCCATCATTAAACAACATTTAAACATTCTTAATACATGCCCAACACCTAAATACAATGATGTATTTAAAAAACTTTTTTTTTAGAATTATAATGTCATAGTTTACAATTTTGGCTGGTTAAACATGGTTGGTTTTGTAAAAACATAAGCTCATCAAACAAGGGTTGTCAGTAGACAGGTTTATGTATATCATACACACTCAGTAGCATTGTCCGACAGTTGCAATTAAACTGCACATGTTCTTTGCATTTTTGTACTTTATGTTAAATAATTTTTTGTTCTTTTTAATACATGCTATTTCTAAAATTTCCCTGGGTACTAATAAATTATCTAATTGTCTATGGACAGTTTTCTCCACTTGCATGTTTTTGTACTGTGGGAAGAAACCAGTGGCAACAGTGTAAAACTGTGACAACATAGGGAGAACATGCAAACTACATACACATACGAATACATATGAACTAATGTTAAAGTGATGACCAAAGCTTTGGATGTAACTTAGGACATTAAATCTACGAACTTAGCCACAGTCACTAATCACAGTTTAATAAGACTACAAAACAGGAAATTGATTGTTCAATAAAACATGTTATTGCCTTGAAATCAAAATTAATTTACATATGATATGCTTACACATTATTTAAACTGCATATGAAATAATGAAAAATCATGAATTCATACATTTATTATTTTGAATCTCTAGGGAGGGATTTAATGTTTTACATAAATGCATTAAAATAATAACAATAGTAGTTTCTAGATGTTTTGTATTATATATATGTATATTATGTATATATATATAGTTCTGGGGAGTGAGGGGCTCATGTTTTTTTCTTTAAAATAAACTAAATAGACAACATAAGTGTGTGCTTACATAGAGTTACAAATTGTAATAGCTTGACAGCAGAATCAGCAGCTGTTGTAGTTCTTTTCCATTCAAGTGTTCAGTATCTAAATTGGCTATTAAAGTAATATATTGTAGCTTTAATGGATTCTGTAACTTCATTTTATTGGTTTCTTTTTTGAATACACACACGTCATCAGGTTAATTAGAGTTATGGAATTAAATTGCCATTAGGATGCATTGTATTTCAGTCACAAGCCAGGTAGTGTGCTTTCAGAAAGGGTATTCAGTGTAACAACAACAATGCCAAATCAGTAGTAAAACCTTTGAACACTTATTGGTGGAAGCAAAAAAACCCCAAAATTTAACAAAAAATGGATTACAGAATTCTGAAAAATTCAAAATGCTAAAAAATTCCCACTACAGGAAGTCTTTAAATGTGAGTCAGTCTTTTTGAATTTGGATTTTTTATATATTTTAATTACATGTCAAATTGCTATCAACTACCTGAAATGTCTGTACAATGACTTAGTGTTTCATAAAGGTGCATCAGACAAAAAGAGTCTGCAGGTGTATTTTAAGCCCAGGGTGATGAGAGGGCTCACATCACTAAGATAAGTGGGCAGCTGATCTAAGGCTGCTGGTGCCATGGAGTCTGTGAAGTGTTGCCAAGGCTTGGCCCACAGGGTGCTGCTGCAGATAATCCGCAGTCCAAGCTGTCAATAGTCGCTACTCCAGGTTGACATTATGCTTTAGGATAAAAGACACATCTGCATGTTTTTATCTCTAACTAGGTGAAAAGAGAAAATGCATATTACAACAGCTGCCCAGCATCTTCAATAATCAGGAAGTCCCAAAGCAAACCCCTCTTCTGCAAAATATAATACAATCTTTTTATAAGATGAACTCTATTCTATTGATGAAAAGAATTTTGTGAATGAAAAGGTCACAGCCATGGTGTGTATTAAATGCATTCAGGTATTTAAATAACTGTGCTGAATGATTAAACATTAAGCAAGCATGGATAGGGCCAAATGTTTAAACACTGAAATGGGGTCAATATTTTTGTTTGAATGAAGTTGTAAAATAATGAATAAATAAATAATAAGCATATCTAACAGGTGTCTATTGAAAATCAAAGTAATAAAGATAGCAAAAAGTATGTTAACAACTCTTTAATAGTTTTCCAAACAAGGAAACCAGCTGCTTGTTACAGTAAAGAAAAAAATGTTTACAATGTACGAAGAAATATAAGGAAATTATTACTGTTTATTTGAAGACCTTTTGTTGTGGAGTTGAAATTGAATTGAATTGTTTTTTAATTTTATACAACAATAACATTCTGAACTATTCTAAATCAAACGTGACTAATTACTTGTTTTAAGGAGCCTTGTTTTTTTTGTAAATGTAAGGCCAGGAGAAAAAACAAAACCAAAAACATACATTTATTTTATATATCAAATCTTGTTAGAAAAAATACTACTGTTTCCCCCTAAATAACTAGTCCTAATTTTTTACTTTGCTGTTTTCTTCCTTTTAAGATGCAGAAACATTCGAACAAATGTAGATGTAGAAAAAAAGCAAAAAGTTATGTTTGTTACATCATGTTGTGTCTTTTGCAGTTAGGTCTCATGTTGGGTAATACATTAGATGTGTCATGTTGTGTTACATTACATAACACACCAGATACAGCATAGTAGTTAATTACTTAAATTCATATATAAATTCCTACATCATTTATATTTATAAGTCACATTTTTATTGTGTATGTCTTAATTATTTGTGTTTCACATTGTTTGCCAAGTTATGTTTGTCATGCTACTCTACATATTTACAGTTAAAAGTTCTATGAGTGTGTCTGTATGGTGTTAAGAACCATTTTTACATAATGTTGTGTGTCATGTAAGTTTCCTGTGTTAAATCCCAGAATGCAAAGGGTGGACTAAGTACAGTAACCTTATTTTACATAGAAAAAAATGGGATGGATTTTTCTTCTGTAATTATTTGTTATCAGTTGAAACAACTGATCATTTATTTTGGGAATGTGCATAAACTTCAATATATTTTTGGTTAATTTTTTAAACTTTATTTTGTTTCTCTTAAACAGTCACTAAAACTGATTTTTAATGTTTTTTTTCTAGATAAATTTTACACTAATAAAGGTTACATTTTAAAACGAGAGGCCTTTATTAAATAATTTAATCATTAAACAACAAAACACTTGTTTTGTCCTATAGTTATTAATAAATGTTTGCAATATGTTATTAAAATAATTAATATGTAAATGTACTTGAATTTACTTGTAGCCAATGTTTTAATAATTAAAATTACTAAACAAAAAGAAGCTTTAATGAGGAATTCCAAATATAAAAAGTATAGCCACCAAGGTTGGTACTAGGATTAGATTAATTACTTGAGTAATAAATTACCCCCAACACACATACATCTTATATATTATATAATGCAATGTTTTAAACACATTATAATACTATAATGCAATGTAAACTGATTAATAAAAATAACAGCGTAATGTGCAGTTACGTAAATTACGTAAGGGTGACTTACACAATTCACGCAGTCTACGTACGACAAAGTAAACAGAACAGCTTGCTTTTATTATTGTAAATAAAAAAGACACGCATATTCGGTTAGTATTAAACAATTTATGTTTATATAATAATACTATATGAGTCATTATATAAAATATAATATGAGTAACTACTAACAGCGCGTTTTATTAAACAGAAATTACTGATTTTAGCATAGCAGCAGGCTAGTGAATAGCTAACGTACCGCTTTGTTTACCTCGAGTTATTTTTATTATTATCATTTTGTAATACTAGATGTAGTGCTTTGACATTTATGTTTTCGACATTCATGCCAATACAGTTTATTTAAATTGAATTGAATTGAATTGAGAGAGATATAAATTTAACCCCCCCACCACAAACAGCCTCCTCAGAAAGTTTAGTCGTCTCTGCCCCTTCCTATACAAAATGTCAGTGTTATCAAACCAGTCTAACTTATCATCCAAGGACAGTTCCAGATACCTGTAGGTCCTTTCCATCTCCATATCAACCCCTTTGATAGAGATTGGTTGAGTGCATAGCCCAGTTCTATGGAAGTCCACCACCATCTCCTTGGTCTTGGAGGTGTTTAGGAGCAGGTTATTCCTATATTATATGACACGATGTTTCCTTAACAATTTTCTGTACTCTGCCTCCTGTCCTCCCCTCACACAAGCCACAATAGCAGTATCATCCACAAACTTCTGCATGTGGCATGAAAGTCCCCGGCGGAGCTCCTGTGCCGCTGACCACAGTCTCTGATGTACAATCCTTCAGCCTGACATGATACCAGTAAGGTAGTCAGTAGGCAGTCTGCCAGTAAGGTAGTCAGTAATCCAGAAAACCATTAATGGATTCAATTTCATTTGTGCCAGTTTCTTACTTAATTGTAGCCGTTCAATCATCTACATAAAAGTTACACAGTATGTCCCATGGGATCATCCTGATCACTCATTCATTTTAAAATTAAAAAGTGTGACAGATAGGATGCTCCTTTGGAAAACCACCATCTCCTGGGTGTGGTATTTTGATAGTGTGTTAACTCGAACTATAAATGCCTAAAAACTTATAAAAGTTTGTAGTCTGTCTTGAAGTCTTGCCTGTTTCATGTCATGTATGCTTTTTCATGTCATGTATGCTTTTTTTCTATGTCATAATGCACATTAGAACTGCATGTTCTTTTCAGAAAAAAAACCTCTGGTTATCTTTTCATTTTATTCTGGACCAGTACACGCAATGTAACAAATGCTTATACCAAGTGTGCCAGAGGTACACAGAATGCAAGGTGTTGAGACATACAAGGTGTGAGTAATATTCAGGCATGATAAAGCAGTGCCTGTGAAGTGATGGAGGGCCAAACATGGACAAGATATTTTGGAATAAGGTTAAAATAAGGCTGCACTGAAGATTGTATTTGGGCAGAGGTATTTAGGGATTTTATGACTAGGGGGTTCTGATTGTAAGGATTTACACCCATGTACCCGCTCAAAGATCTTTGAAAAATACCATGTTATTAATCAACACTTAATAAATTTCAAAATGTTCATTTTACAGGACTTGTTGCTCCTTCTGGCTGTTTTTAATAAAGTTTTGAACTGTCTGAAATGAATGTGGTTGTGCAGCTACAGAAGACATTGCTACAGGGTAACTTCTCCTTCAACTGCCAAACACACCCCAGAAACTGTGCAGGGTAGCAATAATACCTGCAATGCTGTCAAAATATTCAAGTATTCAAGTATTTTATTGTTAATTTACCCATATACAGTGATGCACAGCATACAGCAAAAGAAAAGGCTTTTATTAACTTTTTCAGACACAAATTTTGAACAGTGTCAGTCAGCTTTATCCAATTTCCACTGTTGTGTTGTTACTGTTGATTGGTTTGTTAATGG
>JANDJT010108264.1:0-11100 GCA_024331685.1 Stegophilus panzeri
TATATATATATATATAAAGGTAAATATTATTTTTTCTTCTTTTTTTAAAGATGTCTCAAATGATCAAACCTTTGCTAGTTCAAGTTAATTCATTAAAATACAATATGTGGAGAGAGGAAAGGTGAAGGGGTATAATGGATTTTATACAGACTTTAATTAAAACACTCAGTTACATCACGCGCGCACACACAAACACAAACACACGCACACACACACACACACACACACACACACACGAGAGGGGGGGGGGGGGGGATTGAGAGGTCGGAGGCAGGTAACATGTTTACCAGAAAACCGAGAGATGATATGTTGCTGTAATAAAACCAAATGACCAATTGTCCTTATTCTCCTTTGATTTTGTCTTGTTTTGTCTTCCATTATTTACACTTCACTAACCCTAACCCTTACTTGTGGAACCAGCTAATAACACTATCTCAGTGGTCCTCCAAGAAAAAAAAAGAAAAAAAAAAAGATTACAGTCAGTGATGCACATCAGAAATGTCAATGTGCATAAAATGTGAAGTGCAGGTTTATTGCAGAACACACTCACACACACACAGACGTCCAACTAATTTTCTTTCAGAAATAAGGATGGCTATGTATAAAATCATCGCTTGGCAGCGGTGGGATTCGAACCCACGCCCCCGAAGAGACTGGAGCCTTAATCCAGCGCCTTAGACCGCTCGGCCACGCTACCATGGAAACGAAGACTTCCGCTTATGACTATTATGATAAATATTACACTCTACATAAATAAATTGTTTTGTGAGATCACTTTCGCATAAATGGCGTTTGTCTGTATCGGAAGCTCGAACGGAGAAAAATCCGAGTTTGAAAACGATTTGTGGTGTTTTTCAGTGATGTTGCCCATTAAACTGTCAACTACAAAAAGGGATCCAAAGGGCGTCTTTTTTCATTGTAGATTAACCTCATTTTCATATGTTTGTACAATAGTTTTAGAAAGTACACCTTGACTCCAGTAGTCTGTTCCGTTCGCTACGAAAATAATACATTGTTTTGTCTCTTTAAACACACGCCCATAGCCTCCCTAGGTTTCGATTTCGTCCTGCTTTGGACTGATATGTTTGTCACTGCCTCATATTCCTCCACGTAATGTTTTCCTCAGCCACACGTTAACGATCCGCCTGATTTTTTTCCCCCCGAATCAACTGAGACGAGCACAATGAGGTAAGCATTAAAACTGTAGCTATTATTTAAAAATATCTATTGTAGGCTTGAGTCTATGAGGTGTCATGTGGGTCAGAATGAGCCATAGCTACATTACAGCAACTTTATTAAGCGGATATTCTGTTGTGTTACAGTTTAACAGAAGCCACACTTCTCCAAGCTGAACTGTGCAAGCTTGAATGTCACTTCACCTGGGAGCTGAAGAAAGAAGACGTAGATCTCACAGATCTTTTAAATAGGCTTGAACAGCATGCTGACTTGAAGCTTGGGGGGGAAGCTGGACTTGCGCAGACATACAACTGTTTGGGATTTGTGAAGTATCTTCTAGGGTCTCCTCATGACGCACTCACCTTCCTGCAGAAGAGTGTAGAGCTCACTAGAGTGTGCCGGGAGAATGACTGTGACAAATGGCTTATAGTGCCCTATGGGAATCTGGCCTGGCTACAGTACCACATGAAGTGCTTCAGTGAATGTGAGAGTTACCTGGAGAAGCTTAGAAGTATTGCACAGAATTTCCCTGAGTCTGCTTTGGGTCATCATCATGAAGTGCTTGGAGAAAAGGCCTGGGCCTTCTTCAAGTTCTCTCGCAAGTACTACAACCAGGCTAAAGAGTGCTTTGAGAAGGCTTTGGCGCTAGAGCCCATGAATGCTGAGTGGAATTGTGGTTATGCCTTTGTTCTCCACAGACTAGAAACAAAGTGCTCCGGTGTAACCGACTCAGTTAAACAACTGCGGCAGGCCTTAGACACAAATTCGGAAAATGATGAGCTTAAAGCTATCCTTGCAGTCAAGCTTGCTCAGTCCACGGAGTATGATGAAGGGGAGAGATTAATGGAAGAAGCTCTGGAAGGTTCTCCAAATGCTCCTAATGTCATTCGATATGTGGGTAAATTTTTGAGGGCCTATGGTGATGTAGAGAGATCCATCGCCCTGCTAAAAAGAGCTTTAGAGAAGTCACCCGCATCAGCTTTCATACACCATCAGCTGGCTCTCTGCTACAAGAGAAAAACAACTTCTTTGCAGCGTGAAGGAAGTCGAAACTCTCGTAGTGCTGATGCTGAGATTCAGAGACTTCGCAGTCAGTGCATTTATCATTTAGACAAGGCGACAGAACTGAAACCTGGCTTTATTATAGCTATGACTGAGCTGGCAGTTCAGTACAGCGAGGATGGGAAACTTGATCGTGCGGAAGAGATGTTTCAGCAAACGCTTCAGATATCTGAAGAGAAAAATGAAGGCCTACAACAAGTGTATCTCAGTTATGCACAGTTTCTGCAGTACAGAAGGAGATGCCTACCTGAAGCCATCACTTATTATATGGAATGTCTGAAGATAGACGAAGACACAATAAATGGGCAGAAAAGTGCTAAACATCTGAACAAGATTAATGATAGACGTTCATCTAAAAGCCCTGGGAGTGGAAGAGACCAGAGGACCGTTGTAAGGAAAGAGGAGAGAAATGCAGGGCCGTAGAGAGCTGAGAAAATTCTGCAAAATATTCACAAACATTTCTGAATACCTTAATATTCTGTGTATTCTGACGCTGTCTTTATAACAGTGTAATTTCAGAGTTAAACAAAAAAAAAGGCAACACTAATTTTTCTTGTTTAACAGACACAGTCAGATGGCCAGTAGTAAACATGTACACTTTATTACTTTAAAAGAAATAAATGTTCATTCAAGATAACAGCATTGGATCAGTACAGAAGATTTATTTCACTGGGCTAAGCTTTTATTGATCATAATTTAGTTTGAAACAGGTTTATTGTAAAAGACATTGTAACTCTTTATTCTTTCATAAAATAAAGATGATATGTAAAACTAGCTCATAAAAAGGTCAGTAAAACTTATTTTAATGTCATCGTACTTGATATAAACATTGTGTGACAACATGGCAGCTTCCAACAATCATCCAAGATTGTAGTGAGTTAAATCAGCACTGCCCTCTTGTGGCACTCATTTCTTTTCCAAGCTGAATCATGTTAACAAATCCTGGTCTTGCCTACTTCATGAAGTAGAATCATGAAGTCTTGCACAATTCTGTTCATAAGAAAATATACTTTTTTTTTTTTTTTTTACTACAGTACAGTAATACTAGTGTAAAATGGAACACACTCTCAAGTTATATGACACTTTTGAACAAACACTTTATATTAAAAAACAAAAAACGATGCAATATGCACCAACTCTAACTCACCTTTTCTGTTTCCAACTTTTCATTCACAATCTAAGAATGAAATGCTTTTCAACAGAAAGTTTGCCAGATATAAAAGGCACATTAATGGGATTGGAGACTGAAAATGTGCTGGTAATGCTACAAATGTTTTTTTCCCCCCGACCAACTACTTAACATGCACCTTGTACAAAAACAAAAGCTAACAGATGATTTACAGTAAATGATAGGTCCAACACTATACGATTTTTGCAGTAGAAAACTCCACCTGTTTGGTTACACATGCTTCTGGTGCGGACACTTTGCTTATTGAGTTCCTCTGAATTCTCTGGCAGTGGCGGACCACGGTGAGGGTGCACAGCAGGAGAGCACTGGAGATGAGCGCAAAGCCACTGAGAAAGAACGTCGCTGTGTAGGTGCCGGTGGTGTCCACCAACCAGCCTGAGCAGAATAAGAATCAAACATCAACCATATTAGTACAAATTCAGGCCAAAATCTTAATTCAGTAAAAATTATACAACTTCAACCTGCTGTTTCTTCATCATCTGCTCCAGTGCTGTTTGTGTCTACACTACTGGGACACTTATTTTCCAGTAAAACAGTACCAATCGGACAAATTCAGAACAGCTAGTGGTTTAAGATAGAAAGTATATGTAATGCACAGAAGTAAATGCCTGGTGACACTCACCTCCAATAGGGGGACTAAGCAGGTATGGAATAGCATGCAGGAAGTACACAACACCAAGTGCAGATGACAGGCATGCTGTCCCCACTACATCTGATGTCACCACAGGAATAAGGGCCACATAGGCACCATCAAAATAGCCATAGAGCACTGAGAAGGGCACTAGCAGAGTGAATGTACGTAGGAGAGGGATGAGGAGGCAGCAGAGACCCTCCATCCCCACAGCAGCCATGTAACAAATGCTCCTGTACTTCTTCAGGCACCTGCACAGGATGGAAAAGGATGATGTAAATATAATGTACACTCATCATTGAGTTTCTGCCTCTAATTAGCAACTGATATCTATGAAAGTTTTAAATCAGGTTATTATGAAAGATTAATTGGAAATTTGGAATTTACCACCCTTTTTGAACTAAAAAAAAAGCATCTCAGAGAAGTGGCAAAATATCATCAATGACATGTCATAAATCCTTGTACTACCCTTACAACTAGAGATCACTGACCTGTCAACCTGGACTTAATAAGCAATAGTAACAGCTAATAAGAAAAAGACACTTTAATTGTGTGATCATCCTGTTTTGCTGCATTACAACCTGGAATTAATACTTGGATTTTTATTTGAATTTTATGTAATGGACCTAACAAAACAGTCTAAATTGTTGAAGTGGTATGAAAAATAAAACCTTGTTAAAAAAAAATTAAAAACTGGAAAGTTGTGAGTGCATATGTATTCACCCTCTTTGCTATGAAACCCCTAAATAAGGTCTGGTCCAACCAATTAACTTCAGAAGTCACATAATTAGTCGATTAAGGTCCACCTGTTTGCAGTGAAAGTGCCGCATGATCTGTCACATGTTGTCAGTATAAAGACACCTGTTCTGAAGGGCCCAAATCTGCAACACCACTAAGTAAGCAACAGGAAGCCCAAGGAATATTTTCTCTGTGATCAAAAAGGCACCTTTAACATACTTTGAGAAACTCTAAGAAACCATAATATATTTTACCACAATGAGACAGAAATTATTTGATTTACTTTTTAAACTTGCTTAGGTTTTCCTGCAAAGATCATCTTGGGTAAAATGTCAGTTTAACAAATGTGTCATTCTGCTTCAGGATGAAAATGAATATCAGATTTTGATCAAGTTGTTGGACAGTAAAATGGACATAAGCCTAAATGGACATAAGCCAATTGAGTTTGTGATGAGATGCTGGCTGCCAAAATATCTGATAGACCTGGAATCTTTAAATTAAATTTTCTCCCTTTTTACTTTTGGGGGCAACCAGATTTTACAATACTGTAACTCTACTTTGTTGTTTTCTGAATTATATATATACACAGGCGACCACACAATGTTTTATCAGCATTAAGTTCTGCAATCATCCACTGTAGTTCACCTTCTGTCTGTAAGCCAGCCGAAGGTGATGTTGCCCACAATGTCAATGACACCTAAAATAGACATAAGAAAGGCGGCATGGTGGTGACTGACACCTGCGTCTAGAGCGTAGGGCACCAAGTACACAAATGGCAGGCTGCAGCCGCTGGCCAGGAACAGGAAGGAGCCTGCTAAGACCAGGAAGTTGGGCATAAGCAGGAAATGGTAGTCCTGCAAGAAGTGCATGCAGCGTTGCTTGCTGTGTTTCTGCTCTTTGTTGTTCATCTCTTTCTGATTAGATGTGAGAGGTGTTGAACTGTATCCACACTCAGAGTCCACTGGCAGGGGCAAGGCTTCCTCTTCTTTGAGAGTGATGGGCCGTAGCAGAGCTCCACACACACACAGGTTGGCCACCAAGCCTCCCAGGATAAGCAGAGCACCATGCCAAGAGTAGTGTTCAATCAGTAGCTGCACCACAGGGGCCAGCACGAACGTGCCGATGCCACTGCCAGACATAGCAATGCCGTAAGCAAAAGCCTTCCTCTCGCAGAAATAAACGCCAACCATAATGATGGCTGGTGTGTAACAGAGAGCAAAGCCAAGTCCTGCAAAAAAAAAAAAAAGAAGCATGTTTCCATGTAACAACAGCCAACCATTTATAATATTATCCCATTTATACTATATACATCATTTCTTGAGCATAGCTAAGACTGAATGAATCTGTATTAATTTAGGGTGCCTTACCAGTTAACACACCTAGAGAGAGGTAGAGATACTCTAAACTGGTGGCAAAAGAGCTAAGCACCATTCCAGTAGAGGCCAGGAATCCTCCAAGTATCACAGCGACACGACATGAAAGCTGATTCCCAATCAGGCTGCCCAGAGGAGCTACCATTGAACAAAAATGGTCAAATAACATAGCCTAACATTGGTAAAGCCAAACACAGCATCAAAGATAATCTGACGTTTTTGCTAACTCATTTAGCATGGTAAAAATGATATTTTATCTAGTTTATATCCTGTATACCTAGGACATTCAAGCAGTTCATGTTGCTATACATTTCCTTTGTTAAGTCAGTCTACTTTATTTCCATAAGAGGTCATTTTAAATGAACAGCTAAGAGACATATCATTTCAGCTTTTATTTACTATATCAGATTTTTAATGGGTCAATAGTTTACATACACTTTGTTGTATTTGGAGGCACTGCCTTTTAATTGCTTAAACTTGAATCAAAAGCTTGGGGTAGCCCTCCACAAGCTTCTCACAATATGTTTGCCCATTCTGTCTGACAGAACTGGTGTAATTTAGTCAGGATTATGGGCCTTCTTGCACAGACATGTTTTTTTCAGTTTGGTCCACACATTTTGTGTGGGATTTAAGTCAGGACTCTGACAAAAGTGATGGCCACTACTGCCCAATACTTTCAATTTGTTGTCTTTAAGCTATTTTGTTCTAACTTTACTTAGGATCACTGTCTTGCTGGAAGACCCAGTTGTGACTGAGTTTTACCTTCTTGGCTGATGTCTTGAGGTGTTGCTTCAGTATTACGAGATACTCCTCCTTCCTCTTTATGCCATTAACTTTCTGAGGTGCACCAGTCCCTTTTCCAGCAAAACACCCCCAAACCATAATGCTGCCACCATCATGCTTCACAGCTGGGATGGTGTTCTTTTAGATTAAAAGTTTCACCTTTTTTCCTACATACACAGCATTGATCTTCATAGACAAATGGTTGAATTTTTGTATCATCTGACCAAAGAACACTCCACCAAAAGGCTGGTGATAACCTGTAAACTTCACTCTGACTTTTAATGCTGGTCTTCGAGTTGCAAAACAACCTTTCAGATCATGGCATTGTAGGACTCTCCTAATGGTGGATGTACATACTCGTTACCTGATGCCTCCAACTTCATAAAGAGATAGTCAACTTGGTGTATGTAATCTTCTGACCCACTGGAATTGTGATAAAGCAAATTAAACTAAAAAAAACAACAAAACCTGTCTCTAATTGATTGTCTTATTTGTTATCTCTGATGTAGATGCCCAGGTCCAAATGTAATTGACTCACCAAACAAAATGAATGATAACATGAAATGTGTGGAGTTGTGAAAAAGTGAGACTGAATATCTTTAGCCTAGGTGTATGTAAACTTGGGGCCTCAACTGTGTAGAGTAATTTGGTAAAATTACTTCTGCAGATGAATTCTGGGAAACAGTCAAAATGATGAAAAATCAGGTTTTGATCAGAATTGCGTTTTACTGTCTATAAAATGCATTGACACCATGACTTTAAGGCCTAAATATATTCCACCAAAACAATGAAGATATTTTTATTGTTGTTTGTTTACTTTTTATCTTGCTTTGGCTGTGCTGTGGTAAAAACACCCAGCCTGCCCAAAGATGTCTAAAACCTTGATAGCTAAGTGTGATTTCCTCACATAGTGAATGTCATGCTTTCATCAGATTTCACTTAGCCATTGTGCCACAGTGGATTGAAAATGAAATATTCAAAGGCAATTTTCACTTTGGGGGGTAACCAAACTTTAAAATGCTATAACCTTACTTCTGGTTGAGACACATTGCAAAGGCTGTTTCCAGATTTCATTATATTAACTGCAAAGCTTGCTGTTTTTTCAACTCATTGAACTTGCTAGGATTTTGGCCAGCAAATGCTTTGCTATCAGTTTGCTGATAAGAAAATTACCACAGCAGCTAATGGCAGCAAAGGAAGACTTTATGTTAATAAGTCAACAGTATTGATTAGGACTGTTCACTTTTTTATTTTATTTTTGGAAGCATTCAGTTCCTTACAAATGCTAGGTGTTGTGACAGCAGACATTATTGAGCAGAACAAAAAACAAATAGGCCTGCTGTTACAAGTCAAGCTGTGTCTTGCTAACTTTTAAGAGAGAGAGGGGGTCGAGCCTCCTGTGGTCTATCATTCTTTCTATTGTCTTATTCAAATGAAAGCCAAACACAGTAAAAGGTTTGCTTCTCTTGCACATGTATGCAAGTGAATGACACAACTGGATATGTTTAAGGTATGCAAAATAAGCTCAACCTGATATTGCATCCAAGGAGAAATAATTAACAGCTACACATGGTGAACACTAAACTAGAGAATTACATTTGTCTACTTCATGATTTAAATGGGAATGAAAGAACTGGTTTC
The DNA here is from genome assembly GCA_024331685.1 of Stegophilus panzeri. Classification (NCBI taxonomy): domain Eukaryota; kingdom Metazoa; phylum Chordata; class Actinopteri; order Siluriformes; family Trichomycteridae; genus Stegophilus; species Stegophilus panzeri. The sequence goes on from JANDJT010108264.1 coordinate 8,594, forward strand.
AGACAAAAGAATGACATTTTACCATTGCTACATAGAGGGCCAGATTGCTCTCATTCATTTGAAAAGGCTATAGTGCAGTAATTAAAATCCAAAAAATATCACATACCACACAGCATGGTGGTGCAGTCTACTAACGAGTGGATCCATGCAGTCCCAGAGTAATCATGTGCAAAGTGCATTTGAAATTCAACAAAAAAGATGGAGATGCATCTAGAAAACATAAAAAAGTCATTACAAGTCTAATATAAGCAATAAAAGTCAAAACCATGTGATACTCCTTGATTACTGCCATATTCCCCTTGAAACATCCCATTCAGTAATTACTAAGAATCACCTTCTATCAAATGAGAGGAGACGCTGCAATTACTGCTGCTTAGCTGGACAGTAAGAAGCTGAGCTTTTGAGTCCTAGGGGGGGCTTTTGAGTTGGAGAGCTGGGAAAAGGGCTAATAAGGCACAAGCCTCATCACAGCCTGCCTGCACCTGAACAAACACGGTGAAAGCACCAAGCAGGAGACCAGGGTCAAATCACTGAGAGTGAATATGACAACCATTGACTCTCACATACTTAATCATTGGCCAAACAACACACATGCAACGCCAGCCAGGGGCCATCGGAGGGAGAGATGTCTTTCAATCTCGTTCAGGCTTGTTAGAGCCAGCCAGCTTTGGGCCAAGTGTTTCTTCAGGTTCTAAACTACACTCATCAAAGCTGGCTAAAAAAAAAGAGAGAGAGAGAGAGAGAAAATATTAAATTGTCAGTTGCTCTTTCACCTCTAAGGACACTATTGATATGGACTAAGTTGTTTATTTCCACGTATCTCTGGTATCTCTGTACAGGGTGAGAGGCCAAGACAGTTCTTGTTATAATTTATTTATTCATTTTCATTAAAAAACAACAACACTTTGCATAGTGATATATTTTTATTTTATTATAATATTTATAATATAATATTTATTTCATTTTATTAAAAATTAAACAGATACCTTAAGGGATCAGTTTCTCTGTGTATAATGGTGAGACATAACATGAGAGACATACCATCTGCTTTACACTACAATGGAAAAAGCAGTTTTTTCTCAACCACACCTTTCTTAACCGGTAAAGCAGGGATATTGTAGGTCTATTTTACAACATGTAAAATTGCAGAGAACAGTACATTCCAGCCACGGTACATCAGCCATCGGGCACTTTCACAACTGCAGAACAGCTAATGAACTACAGTATATATTTCCCCTTCATTAATTTTTCACAAAGGATCACAGACAGGAGACATGGCATAGATAACAACACTTTAAAAATACTACAGTTCTCAATATAGGGCACCAACACAAGTGTTCACACTACACTATATCTGATTTTACTCAAACGAAACACAAACAGCAAAAATCACACTTAATCCCAGGTAAATTAATGTAAATTATAGTGGACAGTGAACTATTACCTGTAAAACCAGTATGACTGCTGTGGCACCTTGTTTGACAGCTTGCCAAGTTGTTTACCCATGTCGCAAATGTAACCTGAACTGGCCATGGCAGAAAACCCACATACTTGCTGTGCTCAGTTTATTTTCAAGAATTCTCACTGTAGAGCGAACTAAACAGTGTTCTGCATGGTATCTGCTGCTCCTATGTCTAAGTTTGAGCACAGAATAACTACATAAGAAACAGTCAGCCTGAATGAATCAGAAATATTCATATACTGTGTTTGTTTACGCAGTTTCAAAGTCAATGGTAAAAAGGTTTAGAGACTGTAGAGACAATGCTGTGGTGGTGTATATAAAAATGGCACAATATTACAACAGCAAGCCATAATGATGTGATCCAATCTGGTTTTTACCTTGTTACAGCACGAGTGCAGACAGTGACCATGAAACAGCCGGCCACGATCATCCAGCCCCTGCCACCATCTGGAGGACGCACTCCTGCTGTCTTCTTTCTCTTCTTTTCCTGAGCCATGGAAGCTGCCCCCACCTCCACTTCTTGCTCCTTAACAGCAAGTCCAAAATACATTAATTCATACATGCACACACACAACACACACACACATAGAATCTTTTCCCACCCTGTCTTGTTAAGTATGCTCCCAATCACTGGGCAGCCTTTATAGAGGCAAATAAGTTTCTGAACAATGCATTTAATGAACATCTGGAATGACTAAAAAGGAACAAACAAAAAAAACAGAAAACAAAAAAGTACTTTGAGCCCTCATGTGCATTGTAGAACTTCTGGGATGCTTATTTGCCAAAAAAACGTTGCAGTCACCTTCACCGTTCCAGTTTTTAGATCCTGAGTCAAGCATCAAAAATAATAAAAGCCATGCCAATGTTGTTGTTTCAGGTTTTTCTCTGCACAGATTGAGTCGGTGTGAAGTGGTAATAGTCTGTTTAGAAGTATTTGCGGTGGACGATGGAGGGTCCAGACTCATCGTACTCCTGCTTGCTGATCCACATCTGCTGGAAGATGATGCAATGGAAGATGATGCAATCAGATGGGGCAATGATCTGC
>JANDJT010108325.1:0-11099 GCA_024331685.1 Stegophilus panzeri
TGGCACCCTCTACCGACTCCTCGGAGTCAGCGAGGGTGTTTTGGCTTTCCATAGGGGAAGGAGGAGTCGCGACGCGAACTCTAAAGTCAGGCGGAGAGCCGGACCCACAAGACAGAGCAACGGATAGAGCAGCGCTTGTCTCCGGATCCTCTTCCAAATCCATACAAGAACCCCATGACCTTAGCCGGCTGGCTGCCTTGGCAGCGGCCGGCCCAGATCCGCGAGGTTCTGAAACCCAACTCCCTTCGGACGAGAACAGAGCGAGCTGAGAGCGTAGCTGCCTAATCATGAAATGCTCACAGTGCTGACAGTCAGACCCCTCGAGGGCTGCTGTAGCATGCCCTACGCCAAAACACTTCACACAGAAAGCGTGTCCGTCTCCTGATGAAACGGGAGCAAGGCGTAACACACTTTCTGAAATCCCTCTCGCTCATTATTTCACTCTTTTCTTTTCTTTTCTTTTGTTTTTCTAAAAAAGGGATAGAAAAGTTTAGAGATATTGAGAAATACAGAGTAGAAATGAAGCGTTCCTTTTTTTTTTTTGTCACACAAACCACAGACATGCAGTCTTGCTGAAGATAATAAGGCTGGCGGCGTGGTTCACAGGTGCCATATATATATCATGCGACGTGCTTAATTGCCATGTCACCTGATCATGGCAGGCCTATAAGTAGAGGCATGATTTTACACAAGCTTCAGGTACCAGTCACGCGCGCAAGGCATTCCCATACTGTTATGCTAAATGCAACATCGAAGTTCCCTTTGACAGGGAACTGTGTTTATAATCATGTTCCTGAGCAGTACAACTAATAAGTTTGTTTGTGCACAGCGCATTTTACAGAGGACAGCTTCCTGAACCTGGGCAAGTACAAGGCACGCTATACACAAATTCTACTCCTGAAAAGTGGGGCAATTCCCACTTTGCTCTGACAATCTTGCGTTTCTGAATCAGAACCTGTAAATTTCATTATTTTATGAAGTATCTGCTATTGACTGTTCAAATGTGGAGTTTTGAACAGACCTCTGCTAACATACTAGCTAATGTTTTGATATTCAGTTGTGGGAATTTTTACCTATAAACATGCAGAGTAACACATATTGTTTTTTACATTGTTACAATCTTCACAAGTGCAGAGATGGATTTATGTTTACAAACATACTAATTGTCTGCTCATAACTGGCAGCAAAAGTTCATCTACACCCTTTCCATGAAAAGATGGCTAACATAGATGCACTGCGTGTCTTTGTTAGAACCATCCATATCAACCATATGCACATTCACATGACAGTTACCTGTCTGTATTTTGTGCCTTTTTTCTGTCAATTTCATAAGTGACACTAATCTTTATTTTTTATAAGTTGGGTGTTTCATATTCCATCAAATGTATTTTAATATTTATTTTGCTTATTTCTTTTAGAGTACATCTCAGCAGGGCCATGGTTCAAACAATTATCTTCTCCATCCAGAAGTCATGATATCGGATGTCAAACGGACAGTGTAGAAACAATATCAATGGGCACACTGCCTTTAGCATCTCCAAACATGCGATCAGTTGGCAGGCAACTGTCCATGAGTACACTGACAGACACGTACATATGGAGTAAAGGTATATAATACAGACAGTAAATGTGTTCATGTATTGATATTCCAGATGCAATACCAGTACTTATTGTTTAGTCTTGAAAAACTGTTATGTGGACTATAGAATATACAGTGCATTTGAATGTTCCACATTTCCTCACAGTTTTTACATTCAAAATATTTTGACAAAAAATTACATAAACAAACAGATTTCACAATATATTCTATAACATTTTTAAATCCATATATGCATTAATGGCTACTTAGCTTAAATTATTTCACAATTTAACTTTTCATCACAATGAAAATGCAGACCGTGAGCAGGCAAGAACATCAGTGGGACAAGTTATGTACAGGGTCATTTTCCCAAAGTTAAAGAAGGGTGAATACACTACAAAGCCATTTAAAATGGTCCCTTCCTACAGTGTGTTTTAAAATATATTTTAGTTACACACATACACGTACATATACACTTTACACACAAAAATTGAATAAACAGTGGCACATTTGCGAGGTTCTCAAGAGGTAGGTTGTGGATCAATATTAATTTATAAATATAATAGAATTACCATATGTACCCATGTACCTCGTCTTTGAAGAGGTGCTTGCGGACCCCACACCATTTGGTGAAGAGCTAAAATAAAACCCCATTCCCATGTTCTTATCCTCACAGTTTGAAAAATATTCAAAGGAGGAAGTTATTGTCTGCCACAGTCATGCTTTAGTCAAGGGGTGGTCGAAAGCCAACAAGATGTCCATTTGGATCTGGAACCTCCAGATGTATCCGGAGCAAAACAGGACAGGAGGACAACCTTGACATTCCGTCCTATGTAGTCCGAGCACCAACTTACTAAGCTTTGATATGCGAGATAAAGGTAACGCCTGTAATGAGAGAGGTGGACTCAGGCCCAGATTAAGAATTCAGAGGCCCCTGGGCACAATGTCTGGTAGGCCCCATACAGCAGTATATTCTATTTACACTATATAAAAGAAGCAGTTCTTTGCAATAAGTGCAAATAGTTGTTAGATACTATTTATACTTATAAATAGTGGCAGATACTATTTGCACATCAGAATTGTTGTACATTAACAGAATGCAGTAATAACAGAGTGCAAATGACAATGTTTATTAAAATTATTAAATGGATTCCACCTTATTGGGACAATAAAGCCCTCCCTACACCAACCCCTAACCAATAAAGACTTTATTATTAAACAGTTGTTAGGCACTTTATTTCCACTTTTCAAATATTTTCTTAATTTTTATTGAAAATAAATGCCTTTCGGATCTGATATGTGATGGAAGAGCAAGTTCGGCAAAAGGTGGATTCAAACTCAGGTTGAACGCATCAGAAGCTACTTTCAGGAGCCACACTCCCTACAGCCTACGCCACTGTAGGCGGTAAGTCGTGTGTCTTTTTTTATCTTGTGTGGCCCAACCATACATTGCCCTCCATTTTCGTCAATGTAAAGAAAAAAAAAAGAAATGAAAAGAAAAGAAATTCCCCCCCCTCGCTTAGGCCCCAAGTGCGCATGGGCCCCTGCGCCCGTTCCCATAATTTGGCCCAGGGTGGACTCTATTAACTCTATTACCATTGCAGATATAAAATGTGTACATATATACAATTCAGTGGGTGTATACATTTTTTTTCTTTTTTCACAACTCTTGTTAATAAATAATACATATATATTGATATACTTTTTCTATAATTTTTTTAAATATATTTTTTCACATCTTCATTTATGTTTTGTTGCTGTGGTATCATGAAACTATTTTTTCATATTGTTTTCAAAATAGTATGTCCTAAAATGTCATAAAAGCTCTTCTTCTGTTCCGCACCCCCTGACTGCACCCGCGGCTGTTCCTAACGGCAAAACGGGATCCCCACTACTTGGGAAACCCCTAGCACGCCCTCGGCAACCCCGCTGCGACTAAGCATTTCACCTCACACCCCCACACACTCGCACCCACACCCTTTCACGAACTATTTGTGAATAAAGATTTCTCTACGAGTGGCACCGAAACTGCCTCCTGTGTGTCTGTGCTCCGTCCCCCGCTGGCTAGATTCCCTACAATATTTTTCAAATGTTCAAATATGTAACAACTGCTAGCATGGAAATATTCCCAAAAAGAATACTGGTTTAATAGATGAATACATGTTTATGTTATGTAGTAATTTATTATAATACCTTTTGTATTTCCTAGCAGGAGACATTTTCAGCTTCACTGGGCATTCTATGACAGTTTTCACATCTGCACCTAAATAAAATGGAAATATAATTTTTTAATTTTTTCGCACTTCAGGACCAGAGTTGGGTATAACACATTACAAAGTATGCGTTACTATATTCTAATTACTATTTCTGATAAGACAGTAATGTAATGCATTACATTTTAAATTTATATAATTTGATTACAGTTACTGATGTCAATAAAATTACATTACTTGCATTACAAATTAATTGTTAAGAAAACAATATTAAGTAAAATTTATTTTAAAAATAAATCAGGTATTGCACGGCTGTCAGGGGCATAACCTGGCCTGGGTATTCGGGGTTGTAGCCCTAAAATTTTTTTCTTTAGCCCTGAATAATTCTCCACTTGGAGTGGTTTATCACTACATAACTGAATGTTTGTCAAAGAAGACGGCAGTGTTGTGATTTTATATCTTCAGTGAAAGGAGGCGAGACCAATCAGAGAGGGTTTACAGAAATATATGTGGAAATATTTGTGTCGTATTGGCTGACAGCTCTCAATTCTGCCAAACACTAGCACACAGACTGTGAGGAAAAATTTATATATTATTTATTATAATTATTATTATTTTTTTTTAACCAGTAAAGGGGTTAAACCTGAAATAGTAACATCCTCTCATGCTGAGCAGGAAAACAACATGTGTAAATGTCTTTGAATTCCATTTTATGTGAACATGATATGAGCAGAGCATAAGGAAAGAACAGCATAAGGAATGTACTTTGCATGGCACGGTAGTAGCTAAACCCATAGCTTAGTTGTGCCACCCCTTGGCTAGCAACACCAAACTATCCTAGTTAGAAAGGTTTTTAGATTTTATTGGTCTGGTAGTCCTACAAACAGTGATAACACCTGAGGCAAGTTTTATGATAAATCCCACTTTTTCTGATCATGTCGTACATTGATGCACGCTAAAATTACTGAAAGAACTATAAGTTTCAGTTTATAGAGTATTTTTGTTGGTTTGATAGGTTTTGAAAGTAACTTGAAAGTAAAGATATTAGTAATCTGATTACTTTTTACAAAACCAGTAATCAGTAATGTAATCACACTGCAATTTTAAAGTAGTAATTAATTATCTGTAGTGAATTACTTTACTATCTGTAGTAACTTACCCAACACTCTGCAGTACATACAGTTGTTACAGTGAAGAAGACAAATTTAACCATTAGAACATCGTATCTGAAAGGTAAGAGAGTTACAAAATAAAAACATAAAACTACCACTGTGAAATGTTCTGCTCAAGTCATGTTTGCAAAGTTGTTTCTGCTTGATCTGCTTGATCATCCGCATTTTCTGAATCTGACTCAGGCTCAAACTGATATGGTAAAACCGATGACATTATTGATTGTGTTGCTTAGAAGCTTAGATTGCTTTAGAAGCCTTGGAAGCTGAAGCTCGCCATTATGGTAAGGGGCATTACATTTCTGACACACACTTGAGGTTTATGGCCATGCACAACGCAGTGGGTCAGCTGGCCAATCAGAGTACTCTGGGCTTTTTGGAAGGAGGGGCTTTGGAGAAACAGGAAATCAATTGAGCGTTTCAGGCAGCCTGGGAATAGAGGTACTGCAATAATATACATTATGTGAACAATAATGCATTTTTGAACATTAAAGCATGTTAACCTATTCTACTACACCCAATAAATAAAATAATGAACTTTTAAATTTTTTTAAAAAGCATCATATGACCCTTTTAATAGCACCACTCTGACCAATTTAATCTAACTAGGGGGCGCTAGATCTTCAGAGCTGACAGAACAGCAGAACAGCTGTGAGTAAAAGCAAAGGTATGTTTGCATCTGCGTAAAACTTGGTGCACCAGTGCTGTTATTACTAAGTCCCACTATTCTGCTGATATCAAGTACCTCTTTATCAAGTGCATACCTTTTTATCTGCCCTGTGAATTTACATATATCATAACTGCTGCAGTATATGTACTCCCATGTGCTAATGCTAAGCTAGCCATGACCTATCGTCTTGAATCCACTTGCTCAAATTCTTGTCAAGACAAGAATGGGAAACTGTACCTAACATTGCACATTTGACAAATAGTGTTGTACATACACATTCAAACATTGTACATTGAAAACTGTATTTACTATATGTGCAAGGATTCTTCCAGACTCATCTTTCTTTAGTGCTGCCATCACTATGTTTACCACACATCTTCCCTCCACATCTGGATTACAGTCTGTACACTTCTCTTGTCTGTACACTTCTCCCAAGTATTTCTCCTGGAGCTGGTGAGACTTGGGGATGCTGCCACCATTTATGACCTTTTCACTGGCAAAGCGGCAATCAAATGTGGCTCTCTCAAAAGGGTCCACAGTGTCTATTGCAACCTTCTGGAATGGACCATCTGGCAATTCTACTGGTTGTAATGGAGCCAGGCAAGTTTGCCAGTTTTATCACCCGACTGGCAGGCAGTACAAGATGAAATAATCTAATACAAATCAGATTCCATAAGTGGCCACCAGTACAATTCTCTTAATTGTTGCTTGGTCCTTTCCATTCCCTGGTGCCCTTCATGTGCCACATGAACAAATTTAGGGTGCAAATCAACTGGCATGACCAATCTCAGATCTCTCATGATATATGTGTCATCTAAAGCTAACTCATGTCTCTCCTGAAAATAAGCCATTATGTTTGAATCAACTTTTTTTTAATGAATTTTAGGCTATCCCTGCCTGATTTGAGCACGTAGCTTGGGCAAGATCTGGGAAAGATTCTCAGGCCTTGATGAGTTTCCTAGCAGGAACAGCTCTTGAAAAGTCTGTTGAGATCTCTGCAATAAGCCCAGGTTTATCTTCCTGGTCAGCACCTGAACTGGGCAGCGGCAAACATGATAGACAATCAGCAACAAAGTTTTATTTAGCTGGTCTGTAATCCACATTGTAGTTGAAACAAAGAAGTCTGGCTGATCAACAAGCTATGTTAATTCCTGCCCTGTTCATGCCTCTGGTGGCCAGTAGTGTGGTCAGTGCTTGATGTTCAGTTCTCAAAGTAAACTTTTTTCCCCAAAGGTAAGTTCTCCAATGTTCTACTGTCCAAACACAAGCTAATGTGTTTTTCTCAACTGTACTGTATTTCCTTTCAGTTTGTATCAACGTATAAGAAGCAAATGCTATCGGACGCTATGTCAAGTGGCAACAACATAACTTAACAACATAACATAACAACATAACAACATAACTTTGTACGTGAAGTGAGCATCAAGAGCTGCCATGGCCTCCTCATATGTCATACCTCCTTTTGGCAGAGTGTAGAAAAGTCTCTGGCCTTCCAGACAAACTGAATAAAGGTAGTAGACTCACAGTTAAACATTGTCTGCATGTTTTCTTTTATTCATTCTCACACTTTTCAACATTTTCTTCTTCTCTCTTACTTCCAGACATGCTTACATTAACTCCCTCACAGTGTCCCTAGTGGATTGGAATAGTAATGCAGCCTAGGGAGCTAGCATCGCAATTAGGTTTCTTTTTGCCAATCTTTTATCCATTTGGATAGTGGGCCTAGCTCGGTTCCTTTCCATCTTTTTACTGAGCCCACCCTGTAACAGTATGTCTACACCAGAATGTGAGCCTATGAACCTGGAGTGGATAGTGGATATTGTGGCTGTCCAAGCCATGGCCCTGGGGAAACATGAGCAGGCCTACCCTATTCGCTGAGGTCCAGGGAGTCTCAGCACAGATCTCAGGCTTGGATCTCAGTGCAGATCCAAGCCCTGCTGCAGCCCCAGGTCCCCTCCTCTAGGAGCCCTGCCCAGCCGTAGAGCCCACAACCCCAGCCTCCAGTGCCAGCATCCCCTGTAGTCACAGAGATGTGCTTGCCAGCTCCATTGCATTAAGCATGGCAGCCAGGAGGGTGCAATCAGTTTATTTTACAGTGTTCTCTTGTTTTTGAGATGCAGAACCTCCCAATTTCCCTCAGAGAAGGCTAAGATAGCATATATGACTGCCCTATTGACCTGCAAAGCTCTGGCCTGGGGCACAGCAGTTTGGCAGGACCTTCTGGCAGTCCACCCCATCATTAATTCTTTTATTGTGGCACTACATACCTTTGATCACCCGTCTGGCAAAGGAGGCCTGACTTCATCCCTACTCTGCATGCACCAGGGTGGCCACTCTGTAGCAGACTATACTATCAAGTTTCGAACCATGGCTGCAAGCTCAGGCTGGAACGACCAAACCCTCCAGGCAGCATACATACAGGGTCTTTCCAAGGAGCTGAAAGATGACCTGGCTGCTCGTGATCCCCCCCCCGCCGGTGACTTAGAAGCCCTATATGGTCTTGCCACCCACCGCACAATCATTTGTGGGAGCGATGTTTAGAGCACTGGTCGAATAGGGCAATACAGCATGAGTGTGACTGCTGATGGGCTCCCCTAGTGCTCAGTGGGGACCTCAAGCCCATAGAGAGCCTGACTGAGCCCATGCAATTGGTTGCTGCAGGTTTACCACAAGAGGATGGGGCTGGTCACCGTAACTCGCCCCCTTTCCGGGGCTATGGGCGGCAGGGCCAGCTGCCCACATAAGCCATTAAAAGACAGGGGCCCTCACAGATAGAGGGTTCTGGGGTGACCCTAAATACAGTCCCTCAATACAGGCCTCTTCCTGTCAGCCACCCTTCTTTGGGGTGAAGGTAAATGGGCCAACCTCCAGGCATTTATTGATTCAGGGGCCGCAGGCAATTTCATAGATGAGAACTTAGCCCACAGCCTGGGGTTACCTCTGGAGGCCCTCTCACACCCTTTGCCTGTTTCTGCCCTGGATGGGGGACCACTAACCTCCGGCCCCATAACCTTCCAGATGGTCCTGCTCACCCTACGTATAAGGAATCACTTGGAATGCCTGCCTCTACACAACACCAGGGTTCCTAAACTATGTCTTGTATTAGGGTTCCCCTGGTATTGGGAGCATAACTCCAGAATTGACTGTTCTACCGGCTCGGTTTCTGTTTGGGGTTCCCCATGCCCAGAGAGTTGCCTCAGGGGCATGGGCAAACCCCCCCTCTGCCATTACTGAGCCGGTAGGGGTGCTGGAATATTATTGAGACCTCCAAAAAACTTCTCTAAATGCAAGGCCCAAAAATTGCCACCTCACAGACCATTCAATTATGCTATCAAACTGCTCCCTAGTGCATCTCCCCCCAGGGGCAGGTTATCCCCCCCAGAGCATAAGGCCATGGATGATTATGTCCAAGAGGCCTTATCGCTGTGGTTCATCCACCCATCCATCTCATCAGCAGGTGCAGGCTTCGTCTTTGTGAAGACAATTGATGGAGACCTGCACCCATGCATAGATTACAATGGCCTAAATGCTATCATACAGAAGGGCCGACAACCCATGCCCCTGATGAGTTCAGCCTTCGATTGTTTGCAGTGGGCCAAGAAATTAGATTTATGCAGTGCGTATAACTTGGTCTGCATTGTGGCAGGGGATGAAGAGAAGATCATGTTCATCATGCCCTCTGGGCATTATGAGTACCCCGTGATGTCCATTGGCCTGATGAATGCCCCCGCTGTCTTCCATAGGTTTATAAATGAGGCCCTCAGGGAGACATTGAACCCATATGTGTTCTTCTACCTAGACAATATTCTGAGTTTTAGTAACTTGCTAATGGAGCATGTGGTCCATAAAAACCTGACTTATATCCAGCAGACCAAGTGCCTTAACTGTTCTTTGCCTGGTTTGATTTTGTGCTATCCTTCAAACCTGGGTCGAAGAACCTGAAACCAGATGCACTGTCATACCAGTGGGACCCCTCTTCACAGGACCCTACTCCCCAGTCCATAATACCAATGGCTAAAATAGTCATCCCCCTGCACTGGGGATTGGAGTACGTGGTCGGCCGGATCCACGTGGTGGTCTGCCAGGCAGGTTGTTTGTCCCACACAGCATCTGACAAGCCCTAGCTTGGGGCTACACCTCATCCTTTGCCGGGCAGATCTTATGGCATCGGTTCTGGTGGTCTGTCATGGGTAAGGACATTCTGGCCTATGTCGTGGCCTGCCAGGTCTATGCCCGGAATAAAGAGCTTCCAACCCATCCACAGGGCCTACTTCACCCCCTCCCCATCCCAACTCGCCCATGGTCACATCCCTCTCTGGATTTTATCACTGGCCTACTGGTGTCCCAGGGGATGGGCGTGATATTGGTAGTAGTGGACCGGATCTCGAAGGCCTGCAAGTTTATTCCCCTGCCTAAACTCCCCTCAGCCAAGGAGACAATGGCTTCCTAAAACACATAGTATGCACACAAGGCTTCCCAGCGGACATAGTGTCCGATCGTGGCCTTCAGTTTGCCAGCAAGTTTTGGAAAGCCTTCTGCCATCTCATGGGGGTCACAGTATCTTCCGGCTCCATCCAGAGTCGAATGGCCAGACAGAAAGGATCAACCAGGAGGTGGAACGCTCTCTAAGATGTCTGTCCTCCTCTAATCCCTCGACATGGGCTACAGGTTTAACCCTCTGGGGTTGACGAACATGATGGAGCATTCTGCTGGATTTTTTCCTCATGACAGCCGAAACAATTAAAATACAGATAAGTTTAAGACATCATTAGAAACTATAAAGGGTCTACTTTTATTTGTGTACACTCACAATAACAACAAAAACTTTTTGTAAAATAAAGAAAATAAACAGCGTGCACATTCAGCTGTCTGTCTCTGCAAGAATCTTTCTGAAACATGTCAAAGAAATGAACTGAAACTCAGCGAATACTTATCACACAAATATGAAACATATGTCTAAAGAAAGCTTGAGAGATTTTATTTCTACATTTAAATAAAACAATTCACATTTAAAAAAAAAATATTCTCCTGCAATGTAATCTGTATGAAACTAAAGAGATGAAGTTTCTCCTTTCTCAGCTAATTATCATTAATGTGATCACACCCACGCGCAGAGCATGCTATTCAAATGGTAATTGCTGAGGCGATCTATGCAAAATGGTAAACGCCCCCAACTATGCCTTTAAAAGCATAAAGGTTGATCATCAGGTTCATTCCCGCATCAAACGCAGTTCATCAAACGCAGCTACACAATCAAAAATCAGAAAGAGTAAGTATACATTTGCACACTATTTTAGAGATGTTAGTTCAATTTTATGTATATACTTAGTGATAATACTATATATGTGCAGTTATGTGTGTATGCACTATTATTAATTATTTAATAGTGATAAACAAGTCATGTTATAAATAAGTCTATTATGGTGTAACAAATGTTTATAAATGAGACTTTATGTAGTTGCTCATGT
>JANDJT010108576.1:0-11087 GCA_024331685.1 Stegophilus panzeri
TTACTCTTTTTTAGAAGTAACATCTGAGAATATTTAATTACCTGTATCAACTTATTACTCATACCACTATTAAAATATTAATAATAATTGTTAAATGCAAAAATGTCAAATTGGAAATGAGGTGTCACCATTTACATCTAGCCATTAAATATAGGAATAGCAAAGCCATTTGAACATAGACATTATATCTGTTTTATCAGTCTGTAAAAGTAAAGAATAACAAGTTTTGCTTTTATGTTATGTTGAATCACTTTTTAATACCACAAACTGACTAAACATGCTAAAATCGTCAAACAAAAAATGATAGCTTAGTGTCTAGAACAATTAGATAATTGTGCATTTGAATCTTAGTTGTGCCATAAAGCAACTGTTGGGCCCAGAATTAACTGTAAGATACCTGGCTCTTTGCACGCTCTATAGTTTTCCAACATACTGAATTTCATAGAAACTTTAATTCTACTGTATACATATCAATAACAAATAATGATAAACAATTTTACTTGAGTACAAATTTACAGAGTTGCCATTGGCTGGCTCATATATGGAGGTGTGTGGAAGTGGAAAGTTAGAAATGACCATGTACAAGGTGTGATACTGTTTTGTATTCACTGATTCCACTTGTTTATTTAATTATTTGTTTGTATTAACCTATACATATTTTTATGAATATATTTACATATATTTACAAGTTCATATTTGCGGTGGTAAAAATAAAATATAACACATGTTTGTGATGAAACATTAAAATTATTATTGGTAAGTGCTTATCATACACAATAATGTGTAAGGTTTCATGTTTGTAACAGCCCTTACCCAGAAAGGATCTCCCTCTAACGGTCCCATCATAGCCATGAAAAGAGGCTGCTGCAGCAGAGCAAAAAGTGCACTGATCAGTGACTGCAGGCCTGTAAGACTGCCAAACTGTGAGGAGGGGTACCTGCAGAACAGAGACAAAACATCTATAAATTCACTGCAAACAAGTTAACCAGGAAAGAGCGGAGACAGTGTTAGCGTACTTACACAGCAGCATATAAGCCTCCCACTGCTGAATGAATAAAACCTCTCACGATAGTGTGCAGCACAAAGGACAAGATCTGCATAAGCAAGATTATCACAGTCAGATTGTGAGTTACACAAAAACTTCACATCTAGTTTTTCCTCAAATGGTTTCTGAGACTAACAAATGACTAACAAATGCTTAGCCAGTAAATGTGACAAATTCATCCACAAGAGGTCAGTGTGTCTGTATACAAGTCTCAAACTGAAACAGCTGCAGTAACGTGGCTTTGCAGTATTGGATGTGACTTACCTGCAGAGGCAGGTCAGGCACTATACACGTAGCCCCAAAGCCCACCAGCAGCAGGTTGGTAAAGATAAAGGCTCTGGTGGCATTGCTGATCTGCTGGATTTGCCTATCACGCTTTTTTGGCTGAGTGGGGTCCCTGAGAATGAAATAGAAAAACAAGAATATTGTTAAAATCATTTAATTTAATTTAAGTGTACATTACAAGGTTTGATGTAAATAAGTAGGATTGTCAATGCCTCAAATAGTGATAAAGTAAGTTTTAAAAAAGTATTCAACACAAGAGATTGAAAACGAAACCCAGCTGCAAACGACCCATTGACAGATTTTGAATGACACTTTTTTTGTTTGTTCGTTTTAAAGCTTTTGCAGTGTTTAAGCATAAAAAAGAACAATTGCAAGTGTTCAAAGTCCCATGACACAGATATAATTATGTGCTTTTGGTTTGCATTATGTGTACGGTATGTTCATTTCTCTGGCAGCTTTGGATGTTTTTATAATTAACCTCTTTCACTCATTCTGAGATTTAAACCAGAGAGTTTAGACTCTCAACCTCTCTGAACAAACAGCTCAACCGAGAAACTACAGCAGTAGCAAGATGTACCTAATTCAGTGGCCAGAGGAGTGTACATACAATAATAATACTTCAATACGTTGACATGCGTGCCAATTTTAGTCTGATTAGTAAAACCCTCTGATGTACAAAGACTTGAAAGCTAATTTACACAAACAGAGCACAAACTGGCCACTAGGTGACACTATAATGTTACCCTTATTTACAGTTTTACAGATTGGTTTATTCTTGTTTTTGTTTCTTTCAAGAAGATTTAGTAACTTTGGTTAACTACAGTTACTTCTTTAATTTTAAAAGATGATTTAAACAATACAAAGAGCAATGTCACACGTACTTGGTAACCTGTTTGTCATTCTTGTCCTCACACTCTTTTAATTTCCAGTCCATGATATAGCCGATCACGGGAGAGGTCAAAAGACACAGCAGCTGAAGCACACCGAAGATGGAAGTGTATGTGCTCACTAAACCAGAAAGAAATGAGACAAAAAACAGATAAATATATGAACAATGTTGGCAAATGTCTGGCAAAGTATTCAATATAGGAGTGGATTTGATGAATGGATATGATTAGTAGGTTATGACACAATATATCTTCTCTAACCCAGTAAGGAATCCATCTATGCTTTTATATAGCAACAAGAATCAATGTCAAAAGTAGGAGGAGGATGTAAAAGATGGAACTGGACATACATACAGTTTAATTTTCAATCTTACCAATGTTCATTCTATCCACTGAGAAGACACCAAGAAGCATGAGAGCAGAAAGCACACAAAGACACAAAGCAAGGAGGGTTAGGGCCACTAAATTACCTCAAAACCTGACACCCATTTGTTTTTATTATGTCTTTTATAGACACTTTATGTTACATTGACTGAGTTAAATTTATTACTAATACTTTAGAAGTACACATTACATAAATGATTGCTAAAAATGTTAAATAGCATTTTGGAACAAATATATAAATAGTTTATCCAGCTTTATAGTACATCAAATTAAAATGAAAATAAAACTTTAACTCATGGAAAAAAGGGCTGGACATACAAGCACCTACTGGAAAGCAAAGTGTATAGCCAATGAGCCTTTCTTACAATTTACCAAAGAGGAGAATCATGTTAATTAAAAGCTCACACAACACAAGTAGTCAACAAACATCTGCACGAAAGAATCCAGAATTCAAATATTTCATACACACCTTTGCTGAGATCACCATCGGTGAGGGATTCAAGAATGCTGTTCATGGCTCCCATGTAAAAGATCAACCTCAACTGAGTTACACACATTGTGATGAGGCTGAGCAGGAAAATGGGGCTAAAAACACTGTGCATGAATGACTGGGCTAAAGAGGAACAGAAAAAAACAAAAATGTTTATTAAAATTATATTTTAAAGCATGTACGTCTCAAGTTCAAAGCACAGCTAAACATATTTTAACTTCATACAGTATGTTTTAACACTTGTATATACTATGCAATAATAAACTAGTAATATGTCCAGGTTGGGATATATGAAGAAGCAAAATTCGCTTGGGATCAATAAGGTGTCTTAAATCCAAAAATCCAAAAAAGATAAATGAACAAGAACCACTGCATATAATAAAAAGCCCCCAAATAATTTGCCAATTGTTATGTCCTGCATCTTTAAGAAATAACTTGGATTTAAATATGATATTGCTTATTGTCTGCTTATAAATTTAATACAAAAAACAGGCTACAGTGATACAAAATTTAAAAATGCGTTTGCAGTCCTAGTTGACATACATAGCTGCTTAGTTGATATTTAACCTGTTTACCAGTTGGGGGTTTAAATACAGGTTTTACACACAGTCACTGTTGGGTCCTTGAGCAAGACACTTAACCCTTTCGGCTCCAGATGCACCACGTGAAGGGTGACCCTGCGCTCTGACTCCATAGAAATTGGGATATGTGAAGCAACATTTTAAGAGGCAGCGTAGTTGAGTGGGTAAAGCTTCAGGATGTTAACCAGAAGGTTGGTGGTTTAAATCCAGGCTCTACTCCACACTCGCTGTTGGGTACTTAAACAAGACCCTTAACCCTGTCAGCTCCAGGGGCGCTGCATGATGGCTGAACTTGTGTTCTGCCCCCAACCTCCATATAAGTTGGGATGTGTGAAGAAACAATTTCATTGTACTGCACACTGTATATGTGTAATAACAAATAAAGGCTCTTCTATTCTATCTAATTATTGTATTATTAATTCTTGTTTTTACATTAACAAAACTAGTGCTGTCAGTGGAAAAGTACCGCATGTGATAATACTGACAATTCAGGGGGTATTTATAAAATGCTTACTTAATTATCAAGTGCATGTTTAAATGGAAAATAATTATACAGGTGCCCAGATGGTCAGATAACAGACAGTGGAAAGATACATTACAAGAAGTAGAGTTTGGGTAGTCAATGATCAGCTAGTTCGGAATCTAACTCACTGATTGTTACGAGAAAAGGATTTATGATGCTGAACACAGATGTGGTTTATTGCTTAGAACTTGTGGAATTTACTTCTTTCATGCAACTTCATGAACACATTTACAGCTCTACCTGGCAGTATACCTGGCATACCTGGCAGTACTAATGCAGTCAAAGAAACAGCCCTTGCCTTGTAGGCCCAAGCCTTTAATGAACAGTTGCTCAACAACTTAAACTGCTCAAGATTATATTAGGAAAATAAAATATGATTTACAGCCTACACTTAAGTGCATAATAGTCAAACAAACCAGACCCCAAATTAATACCTTTTGGTCTAACATGACTCTAACAAAAACACCTGGCTTTCTTTGATTTTGTAACACAGCTATCATGTACCATGATGTACAACAGGAAATCCCAACATTTAACCAATGCACAATCATTAGATTTGCACTATAGTTTTTAAAATAATTTGTAGATTTTTATAGTTTTATTTAAGGTTTGGGTTTGTTTATTTTTTTGTTAAAAATACACAATGTTAAATAATTGTATGGTCTGGTAAAAATTACCCATATATAACAGTTAAATTGTAACTTAAACTCCCAAATACAACCATAGAGGGGATGTCTAAAGTGTAAATTATTGCGTAAAACAGGCTGTGTTGTAAGTTTATGGTTAGTGCAGAGAGCTCCTTTGCTTTAAGCTCATTTGCTTTGCTGTATTCCTCACTAATTAAAAACCATTTACTTTTTAAATAAAGGAACTTTATTTACAACTATTCATTTGTTATCCTCTCTACATTCTGGATTACAATAAGTGTCAACTCTGAATGGAAGCTTTCACAAATCACTTGGGCTTCGGCAGGCGGCTAGCTGGTAATGGACTGTCTATCTTGTTTGTCCTGAATAAAGTGTGGCACACAGCAGGACTACATAAACAGTTTGAAGTCTGAATGGCTAGTCATTCTAAGTTATTTTGTTATTTTTATTTTCACGAACAGAGATCAACCTTCTTGTCTTCGCAAGTTTAAAGTAGAGGAAAATCTGTATGATCATAGATAGATAATCTATTTAGATTATTATTGTTTGCACTCACAAACAAATTGACATAAATGTCACTGCATGTCCTGCATGTTTGTATCAATTGTATTTCCATTTAGAAAATTGATTCAGTAAAGCATGAACAGGGTTTTTTGTCGACAAAGTCCCCCCAAATTTTCCTAATTCTGTGCAAGGTACAACCCTTAATATAAACATGCACTGCAAAGTAGTGCAATGCAAAACATTTATTTTTGTAAGATTCACTGAAATCAATATAATGATATTGAACACCAGTAATTTAACCTTTAGTAGTACACAGAAGTACATATGGTACTCACACTCCTCTGCAGCTTTGCACTGCACGTCCAGGTCCACAGAGGACAAGCATAGTTTGTTGCCTTCCTGGGTGGCCAGCATTTTTGGCTGGTTTTTCATAGAGTTCCCAACACTGAGTCTGCGACCAACAGTAGTCACTTGTCTGTAAAACTGCTTGCCTGTGATCTTATGGTCAAAGCCCAGCCAGCTAAACTTGATCTTCACACTGTTGGTAATAGATCAGACAAGACAATGAGTGGGCTTACATGTATGTGGAAGAACAGTCTAGAAATATCTTGTCAACATTATATTATTTACTTTTCAGCAGTAACAGAGAAAAGATGCTGCTTAATGTAATTGTGAAAATTAAAACAGTAAAAGTATAACAAAAGTATAGAAATGATATAATTCAGTAGTAAAACTGTTAGTTAATATGGTTAATAGCGCCAATCGAAGTTTTAATAAATAATAATTTATGGAACTTTATAAAGTATTTATGATAAACAATCCTTTTACACATTCTGGTGAACTAAATAGTCTAACTAAATAGTCTATGTTGGTGAAATGTTGTCTGGTGGGAACAAAAAAGTATTTAAAAATACGAAGAATTTTAAATATAACTATTGTAAAATGTATTTTCATATGTATTTGGCTGGTCTAGAGCTGAAAGTAGCAGGAAACACAAGCCAAATGAAAAAGCCACATGTGTGTAATCTAGAACGTTCTGGTGAACTGAACTAATAAAACATACGAGTAGTCCATGTCCTCAGGTCCAGGGAAGGGTTCCAGGGGCCAGTTAAAGAAGCAGTTGATAAAGACAAGGCCAGCACAACCAGCCCACACAAGCAGGATTGTGATAAATGCAACCCCCAAGTCATAGATCACCTATGAAAACAGAATCTGCTATCAACAACACGTTTACATATGTTCCTATTAAGACTTTAAATAAATGGGATTAAATTTATATACCTTAATTCCAGGAAAAGTGACAGCAGATGAAGCATATGATCCGATCATGAGTGCAATAAACGTAGAGCGTAGATCTCCAAACATGTTAGGAAGCTAAAAAAACAAAAGCAAGGGGGCATACAGGGTCATACAATCATTAATCAAAATGTACAAAAAACTCAGAGCAATGAAAATTCAATACACATAAGCACATGTAGACATCGCATCAGTAAGAAAGACAAACTGAGAAACATGTTATTGAAAGACATTTTGTTCCAGACTTGGTTACATGTTGTACATATCATGGGAAGTGAGAAGGAGTTCGGAAGGTCTTGAAAATAGATATTGCCTTTCAGTGCCTTAAGTGGTGAGCACAACCTTTTCCCAAACGAGAAGAGCATGAGCAGTTCCTAACTGAGACTTAAGATAAACAACTGGCAAACAGCCTGTAGCTTTAAGAAGAAAATAAGTTTTAAAAAAATAAAACAACGCAGTAATTTAATGGGTTTCAAGTTTCTGTGTTTTGCAAGATGGATAAACTTAAGTTATAATTCAACTTGTCAAACAGACATAAATTTAATAGCATCTTAAACAGTTGTTGTACTTGAAGTTACAGTTCACTATAGCTGTTCCAAGAATTCCCTGCCCCTTCTCTGTATTCAAACTCTTAACACCAGACCAGACTGGAACTCAACTCAGATGTCATTCACTGCCTCTAATCAGAGGAAAGGTCATTGCCTATTCTGAGGAGCTGAACATTCTGTATGACAGTAGCAAAACAATACAGTATTCTTGTCTGAGCAGCACTGTAAGAGAGGAACATGATTAGACACGCTCTCGTGTAAATTGTGGAAGCAGTAAATGGTGAAATAAGCATCAGAGGAATGTTTAAAGCTCAACGAAAAACATTTTTAAAGGGTCATAAATTTTAGTGTTAAACCAGGAGAATTGGAGACACCAGTGGTAGTTCTTGCAGGTTTAGAGGTTATAGAACTTGTGTTAAATTGCTGTTATATTTTTTAATGGTATTGTATAAAGACAGATTACTGTGCCAATACTTTAGAATTTTGAGCAGCACAAATAGCTTAAATGTAGTTTAATGCAATTTATTCTTCTCAAATACAACTGCATTTTTGTTTTACCAGCATTTTGTAGTTATTCTGGTAAAACTACATGTTTTGGGGGCTTTGTTGATTTTATCCATTGCACATCTTGCATTACATGGTGGGAGGTGTGGAAACTTGAAATAAAAGCATCATATTAAAAAGTATGTAAGTAAGACAGTCCATGACATGGTGCATTCCCACTGAAACAGAGCTGAAAGATTTTGCAAAAGATAAGAACTACTGGCATCTAAACACTAAGTAGGTTTTAAATTCTTTTTACTTTTATAATCTTATTGTAAATACTGGCCTGGGGTGCATATCGGTGAAAATTAGGACATGATATCTAAACATGTGCAAAGTCTTTAATTTAATTACAGAAAAATTAAACAGCATCAAAATATATATAAATAGAACAAAATGAAAAGTAAAGGCCCTAACACTTTTACTAATGAGGCTAAAAACACAAAAAAGGAAACAACACTGATAAAAAGTAGAGGAAATAAAACTAGTAGACTGGTTATATTGTGACTGAGCTGAATCAGGCTAGTGCAGATAAAAAAGAACAAAGGATCTCTTTATTTGTTATTACACATTTGCAGATATACAGTACAATGAGATTCTTTCTCTACATATTCCAACTTGGGTCAGCCATCATTACAGCACCCCCAAGGGGGTTAAGAGTCTTGCTCAAGGACTCAGCAGTGACTGTGTAGAAGAGCTTGAATTGAACCCCCAGTCATCCAGTCGAGAGCCCAAAGCTCTATACAATCAACTACACTATGCCACTAGTCAGAATCAATTCTATCTATAATAAACCTTGATAAAGTTAAAATTAAAATATTCGAATCGCAGGATTTGCACTGTGGTTTATAAATAAAATTAAAGTTGTGATGCAGCTTGACTATATAGATGATAAACTTTAAAGAATTCCCTTTTCTACTTTGTGTGCTTCTGTCTGGAGCTACTCATACTCAGTATGTCTTACATCTTCCCCCATTTTTATCATCACCCACCTGGCTACTTTTTCAGACATTATAACAATCAAACCAGACTACAAGTTTTTATTTTTCAGACTAGCAAGGAAACAGAGAAGTTCCAGTATACCTCATAGCATTTGCTGAGATAGGAACACAGGGTGCAAGATGGAAAAACAGGAATTGATACTGGAGTGCTAAAAGCGGAGTTAATAAAGGAGGGAAGGGAGGATTGGAAAGGGAAGGGAGATAGCTGAGTCAGGACACTGAGGAAAACCCTGAGCGTTTGTTGATGAAAGATCTTTTACTCATAGCTAACACCCTCTGACTACACAATGAACAGACTACTTGCTGTCTTTGCCTCACCTGATTTTAGTAAAATTTAGCCATTAGTAAAGCAGTTAAAAGCTTAAGGGAATTAAATGGCTAATTGTGTTTGTCTGGGCAGAATGTTAAACTGCCTTAGAGGTCTTTACCAGGTTTCCATTCTACTATATGAGTCTTACATTTATAGGGACAGTGTAACTTAGTGGGCAGAGGTTTGAGCAATCGACCAGAAGGTTCAAATCCAGGATCTACTACACAGTCACTGTTTGGTCCTTGAGCAAGAAGACCCTTGATCCTGTCAGCTGCAGAGGTGCTGTGTGATGGCTGATCCTGCACTCTCCCCCACTCTCCCCCACAACCTCGATACAGGTTGGGATATGCAAAGAAACAAAATTTCCCTCATGACCAATAAAGAATCTGAAATTTAAATAAATAAATGCTTATTTAAAACATTTGGGTTTTCTTAAATATTGGTGACACATTAATAAATATTGGATAAAATTAAGCCTCTGGAGGGAAAGTGTGTCAGATGAGGAAATCTTCTCAGCAGGTTGACCTTTTAAGTCTGATCAACTGTGTCAAAACACACATTTATTTAAAGCAGGTGTGTCATGTTTACTAAAGCACACCAGGTCCAGCAGCTAAAATAACTGTAAATGTAACACCGTTGCATGCTTTCACAAACTGTGACACATACAAATAAACATGTACACATCTCATTGAAACTCAGTAAGGGCACATTTGTTGTGAGCACAGCTGTGAAAGAACAAAATGAATTTCGCAATAGTCAATATGGGTTGTAGAAACTGAGTGTTTGGTGCAGTGTAAACGTTCAGTGTGTACGTACAGAAACCCACAGTGATCTCATTTATGCAAACAAACTGCCTGCAAGTTTCCACCTATGTCAACTCAAATTTAGTGTGACACAACTGCTATTAGTGTCTAAATTAAGTAAAGAAAGAATAAAATAGACTTTGTCATTACACATATACAGATGTACAGTACAACGAAACTGTTTCTTCACATATCACAACTCCTATGGAGATTTTGCCGTCAGAGCTCAGGGTCAGCCATCACGCAGAACCCTAGGAGCTGACAGGGTTAAGAGTCTTGCTCAATAACCTAACAGTGACTGTGGAGTAGATCCTGGATTTGAACCGCCAACCTTCTGGTTCACAGCCTAACGCTCTACCCACTCAGATGTAATAAACTTAAAATAAGTTTATATAAAATTCACATAAAGTAATGTTCATATAAAAGTATTCTTAGTAACATCTGAAATATATTCATTTGATTTGAAACCCAAACCTTGTCTGTGATAGATTCTGCAGTTTAAATAAACTTGTCAGCCAAGCTGATGAAGCTTGAGAAGGTCTGCCAAATACAATGAAATAAATTTCCATGTCTAATTAACGAAACTTGTGAAATGTGTACCCACTTAACCAGTGTCTTCCATTCAAGAAGTAAGATTTGTTAATCCTATTTAGTATTTATTATTGCAGTTTTGCTTTTAATGTAAGTATATAATTCTTAATGACGTGCCTGATAAAAACTCAGTGAACAAATGAAACAAATGAAATTTGGACAATTGAAAAACAAAGCGAGAAAGATCTAGTAGAAGCTTTTGCACTTACTGTAAGAGAAGTGAAGGTCATACACATGCCCCCAAACCCATTTAGTGCCAGAGCAAAAAAGATTAATATTGAGAGATCTGGAAAATTAAGGTGAGTCACAAAATCAGACACTAAAACAATGATGAATTGCTGTATCATGGCTGACAAAAAAGCAAACAAATCTGCTGTTCTTACTTTTAGGATCACTGGCTCCATAAGCAATTAAGATACAGGAGAGGGCAAAACTGGCACTGTAATAACAGATGATTCAGATTAAATGAGAGCCCACGTTAGAGACGTGCAAGACACACAACATGAATAAAAGTATCATCTCTTTTCATCATCTTTAAAGTATCAGTATTAATCTTTTGGTTAATTTGTATTTTAGCATTCCAAAATTTAAGGGTCATTTGTTCTTGTACGAATGTCTTTGTTTGCAAAGCAAGAGCTATAAAGACATA
>JANDJT010108837.1:0-11077 GCA_024331685.1 Stegophilus panzeri
CATGTAATAACACACTACACAATGTAACACCTTAACATACAACACAACAAAGTGCACGCGTGCATGATGCAAGAAACATACACTAATAAACAAGACCACTATAAGACAATATTTGTATAAATATATAAATAAATTTCCCTCCCAGGATCAATAAAGTATTTATCTATCTACATTTTACACTGTTTATGCCATGCTCTATTTATTCAGATGTTTGATAGCTCGTGAAAAAAATATTGGATGTTTGGGCCCAGGTGCTTCAGTACCTTTTTCCAGATGGTAGGAGGGTGAAGTCTGTGTGTGTGTGAGATGGGGGGTCCACAATGCTGGTTGCTTCACAGATGCAGTATGTGGTGTAAAGATCTGTGATGGTGGGAAGAAAGACACTAACAATGTTCTCAAACTTGCAATCTGATATGGTACAGTTCTCAATTCAGGCAATTATTATATAGCTTTTCAGGATGCTCTAGATGGTTTCTCTGTAGAATGTGGTGAGGATAAGAGGAAGGAGATGTGCTTTTCTTAGCTGCAGCTGCTGGGCTTTCTTGGTTATAGTGTTGGTTTTATGGGTAGATCTTCTGCCAATTGGATGTCAATGAACTTGGTGCTCTTTATGATCTCCACACCAGAGCTGTAGATGTTAAGTGGAGAGTAATTACACCTTGTCCTTCTGAAATCAACAACCATCAATAGGTTGTTGGTTTTCCACCAGTCTATTAATTGTTGAACTTTCTCTCTCATTGATCTTGCAGAAAAGACCCACTAGTCATTTCATTTGCAAACTTTGATGTGCTGCACAGTACAGTGAACAGCAGTGGGCTGAGCACACAATCTTGGGGGTTGAGGGGGGGGGGGCATTGCACAGCGTGGTGGTGCTGGAGGTGTTTCGACTGATCTGCACTGACTGAGATCTCCCAGCCATAAATTCAGGATCCAGTAACACAGAAAAGTGTTCAGGGCCAGTAGGCTCAGCTTTCCAACCAGATGCTGAAAAATGATTGTGTTGAATGCTGAATTAATGTCTACGAACAGCATTCGAACATAGATGCGTGAGCTCCAGGTGAAGTGTGGTGGAAATGTTGCTGTCCCTTGAACAGTTGGGACAGTATGCAAACTGCAAAAGATCTAGTGATAGA
Organism: Stegophilus panzeri; assembly: GCA_024331685.1. Classification (NCBI taxonomy): domain Eukaryota; kingdom Metazoa; phylum Chordata; class Actinopteri; order Siluriformes; family Trichomycteridae; genus Stegophilus; species Stegophilus panzeri. The sequence continues at coordinate 1,134 of JANDJT010108837.1, forward strand.
GTGAGGAGGAACTTGATATACCTCATGACCAGCCTTTTAAAGCACTTCATGATAATAAGTGTGAGTGCAATAGGATGGTAGTCATTGAGGCAGAACACTGAAGACTTCTTTGGAATAGGTATAATGTTGGTTGTTTTGAGATATGATGGGTCAGTGGCACTGCTCAGGGAGATGTTGAAGATATCAGTAAAAACATCTGTCAGCTGGTCTGCTGAGAACTCTAACAAGAATGTTGTCTGGTCCAGCAACTCTGCAAAGTTTTCTTCACATCAGTTGCTGTAAGGCAAAATGCCTGGTTATTAGGAAGTGTGGTCTTCCTGGCTGCCACATCATTCTGTGTCTCAAAACCAAGAGTAAAAGGGAGGCTTACCACAGACAGATGGTGTTGTCCTATAGTTAGTAATGACCTGAATGCTCTTTTATGTGCACTGTGTCACAGCTGTTCTTAAAATGGCTGTAGATGCTCTGGTCATGTACCTGCTTTGTCTCTCGAATGGCCTGGGAATGGCCGCCTTCTCTTGGCATTGAAGGCAGAGTCTCAAGGATTTAGTAGAGCATGCACCTTTGTAAGTCATCCATGGCTTTTGTTTGGGACGTGTGGTGATGGTTTTGGGGTCAATCACATCTATGCACTTGCCAATGTCCAAAAATAGAACATCTTAAGGAGGGGAGTAAAAATACTGATAAGTATTTTGAAGGTCTACATAAAAAACCCCATAAACTTTATTAGAAATGAGCAGTAACTAAAGACTAGAACACATTTTTACACTATTCTGTGTTGAAGTAAACACACAGTCCTCCACTGTGAAACTTACCACAAAGGGCTGGGTTTCTGTCAACTCGAAATGAGGCCAGTCTAGCTCAATGGCAGCACTAGAAATTCTGTCTTAGCCATGTCTAAAGATGCAATAGTCTTTAGATTCTCCTTGTGTTGTTCCCTGGAGTCAGATGCATTTCAGATTATCTTTCAGGGAGAAGACATTTGAGAGCAGAATGGATGGGAGAGCTGGCTGATTTGGCTTTGTTGTTAGTCTAGCATGATCTTGAGCCCTGTTTACCATGCTTCTTTAGTCTAGCGCACCATTTCTGCCCCCCCCCCCCTTCAGCTGTTAGCTTCAGACAAGGCCTGGTCAGATGAAGCAGATGAAGCGTTACGTCTCCCGTAGCTAATTATTTTGTTATTTCTGTAATTTCAGGAATGTCATGTAAAGTAATGACTAATGGTCATACACATGGGCAGCAGTTGTTTGTGTCCATGTGAGAGAAAAGCTAAATAAAAACACTTGAAACTAAACAAAAAGAGAATTTTTGTATCTGAAGTGGCCACTGCAGGCTATATCCGCACTGCCATCCTGAATGATATTTGATATTTAAACTTTTCAAAGTTTCACAAATGAAGCACTTTTAACTTCACATCAATTTGTGGATAAAACTTTCACTTTTTAGATAATACATACCACCTATTAACAGATGATGGTCTATTTTACAAACATGCAGACAAGATTTTTGGATGCATTAAATACTACAACAATATTCAAAGGGTCAACTTTTCAGAACTAATCAAGCTGATCGCATGATTTGTATTTGTATGATTTGTATAAGTATTGGTAAGTATAAGTATAGTATTATCAGTTACTGGCCACCAGTAGTTCTGAATCAGGGTTTCTACATAAAGTATCACAAAAAAGTATATACACCCCTCATGTTTGTAAATATTTTATATCTGACAACACTAAAGATATTACACTTTTATACAATGTAAAGTCATTGTACAGCTTGTAATAACAGTGTAAATTTATGCCCTCTGTGCCTTTAAAATTCACAACCATTAATGTAAAAATCCCTGGCAAAAAGTACAACTTCTTATTTCAAGTGAAAATAGCCAACTTGTGAAGATTAGCCATTTTACTCCTCCCCCCTCCATTTTTCCGGTGTCATGTAGCTCAGGTGTGAATGGCAGCCAAGATGATACAGTGGTTAGACAGGGGCACTTTTCCTTCCATGATTAACCAAAGAAGTTAAGCTCACATGCTCAGTGTCATATACAGATGTTGTTTTCACTTAAGTGTTGTGGCAGATCAGTAAAGATTTTGAAGACAATGCAAAAGCATCAAACATTTTGCTGAGGACAGGTAAAATGAAGACATGAATTATTAGAACTATGTCTAGCAGTCCAATGAGATCAAGACAAACTTATTTGCTTTAGGGCAACATTCCAACATGAAAAAGACCCCAAACACCCCCAAAAGACAATCACTGCAATGTTTGAGAAACTAAAAGATGATGGACCTAAACCTTATTGAGCATTTGTGGAAATCTACAACATGAATTGTGGTCAAGCAATTTCTTTTGTATTTAAAAAAAATAAATCCCAGAAAATAATACAAAGATAACTGTGTGTTGACACCATTAATAATATATATTTTGCATTTATAAGCAATATAGCTACCACAAAAGAGTAAAAATGTGATAAAAGTTACATTTGTTAATTTAAAAAAAAAAAGACTTGATTACATAAGATTTATTCAGGGTCAAAATATAGTAATTTATACAGGACATAATGCAAAAATAAAAAGGTAAAATAACTTAAAAACACTTTCTCCTGATATATGAATAGGAAAAAATTATTCATTACATAAATTTAATCTGTCCACAACTTTATATCAATCATACTTCTGGCTAATTTCATATATTTAATTAACCTGGCTAACTAGCTTTAGACTGAAAAGAATCTAGAACTCAAAGGAAACCAATGCAAACACTGAGAACACAAAAAATACCCAAACTGTTCTACATCAAATCTTTTACATGCAGTGAGGTAAAAAGCTTAATTTTTAAACACTAATAGCTCTTCTTATAAGATTTATGATTATGCAACTGTATCATTATCAATACTTTCTATTATTAACACTGCTATGTATGTGTTTTATATCAGACAAACCACTTCATAATTATTAGATCATTATGATCCTGTTCATTACAGCTGTTCACTAATTAAAATGTGTATATGTAATTCTAACCTGTAGGGGTTGGGGTATCTTTGCCAGAATGCGAGTGAAACTTGGTCCCATGTGCCTTTAAGAGAACTGACACAGCCAAAATATCTCACCATGGCTTCCACTGAAATGTCCTTAGTTACAAAGAACTCTGTAGAAAAAATGTTAGAATAATGGAATATTAAATCCAGTAGCTTAGATCATGAATATACATTCCAAAATATCTAAAATAATTGTGATTTTGCTTTGATTCAAGCTTCCAAACAAATTCAGCCTGCTGTACTTCACAAAATCATGTTGTAATATGTATTATATGTGTTATATGTTGTGTTATGTAGCATAGTTAGTTGTTTGAGGCAGCTTTATCCAGAAGGAACTTAATTTCGTTTTGCTGTATGCTGTGCATCACTGTATATGGCTAAAATGACAATAAAAATACTTGAATACTTGAAAATATATAACAAAGAGAACATTCATTTGTTTTAACCAAGTTCAAAGCAGCTGTTTAGCCAGTGAAAATTATTTTTTAACTAATTTATTTATTTATATATAACTTATTTATTTAGTATCCGTTATTGATCCCGGGGGAAATTTAGTTTCTTCGCAAATCCGAACCTGTATGGAGGTTGTGGCTGTTCAGATCGCAGGGTCAGCCCCTGGAACTGACGGGGTTAAGGGACTTGCTCAAGGACCCAACAGTGACAGTGTAGTACAACCTGTATTTAAACCTTCAACCTCAACCAAAGCTATACCTACTAAGCTACACTGCTCTCATATTCTTGTTATTTTGTTTATTTAGTGTAATATTTGTAATTTTGTTTTACATCTGCAATGACATCACGCCGAGTACGATAATATGACGTACAGCTGTCTAAAACGCAATTATAATAATACTGTATTCATTTATTACGACATCAAATTATATAGATATAATTTCACTTACTTACAGTTTATCTTTGCACCACAAAACGGTTTGATTTTGTATAAGTGTATTAGATCACTGCTAAGTAACAAACATGCTACATACGACACATTACGCTCACATTTAACAAGTCAACAAAGAAACAGCAATAAAGTCAAAACGATTGAATTTTACCAGGATCAATAAGCGTGTTAACTCGGAATTCTACTCCATTTCCGGCAGTATGACTTGCCAAACACGTTTCCTCTTACGTGATTAGCCAGAAGAAGGTCATGGAGTACACGACACTTCCGGTATGGTGTACACCTTGGATCGTATTGTCCGCCATTACGATTGTACTAAGACTTTCAGGTCCATCGTACTACGGCATTTGACGATTTGGAACATTAATTACGCCATGTCCTGTCTCTGTTTAGGTTTAAAGGCTTCGACCCAAACTGCATACATTTTACTAAATAGTGAGCTTTTTAAATTACCTTGAGATGACATTATTTTGCAGTTTAGGACGAAGATTTTTTTCTAGAATGATCCTAGAAACAACAGCAAAAGTATTGTGGCCTAAACTGGAACTGTAATATATATTTTTTCATTTTTATGTTTATAGTACTTGCTCCACTGAATAAGAATAACGTGACTGTGACAAGGAAACTTTGCAGTTACAACAACTCAAGTTGTTAAATGTGGACTGGAGGAGGTTTAACAAGCTTTAACAAACAAAAAAAAATACATTAATGATTAATCATTCAGTTGCAACTGACTCTTTGTCACTTAATGGATCATTCATCTCCACACACACACACACACACACACACACACACACACACACACACATTTGGGCAAATAATGGAAGTTTGCCATTGCTTTCTCCACCTCTCACCATTTATCTGGGTTTGGAACATGTGTGCACCTGTATCCGGTTAGATGGCTGGGTTAATGATTAATCATAACTAGTAGCTTTTTAAACATAACTTTGAGAGCTTTATTTATTTAAGTCCCTGGAAAGGACAAGTTTATGTTTTAGACCTTCATGGAGCAAACTCACTAGGACCTGTCACATCTAGCAGTAGCAACTTTTTAGGCACATCAGTCGTGGCTTAAATACTTTATCTAGAAGTAAAATAATTACCATCTAAACAACTGAAGAACACTTATTTATTAGAGCTACTCTGGTATATACACACAATGCATAACAACAAACACATTTTCCAAAAATTGTATTCCAAAAGATATTTACAGTTTTTTACAGTTTCAGCACTCTCACAGTCAATTAAGTGACCCACCCTCTTATGCACATAATATGGGTACTGCACTATGAATGTTCATCATAGGTATACCACAGCAATGAGAGATGAAATTAGGGGGAAAACACTGGAAATTACATTGTAGGCTTTTTAAAAAAGTTATTTGTAAATTTTATTGGAAAATAAATATTTGGTCACCCATAATCAAGCAAGATGTCTGGCTAGACTGTAGAAAATATATAAAATAGCCTTACTATGGTAAATATAGTTTTAATATACATTCATTCAGGTTTCTTTTAATATAGTTTATATATTTACCAGAATTATTTCATCAGTAACTAATTGTGCAAGTTGTGCAAGTAGTTAGAAAGATGAGAGAGGTCTGTAATTTTCATCCTAGGCACACTACAGCAATGAGAGACAAAATTAGAAAAAAAAAAAACACAGGAAATGTTCAGCCAAACCTTGGGTACCCTGTCCAGATAAGGGTAACCTGAACGTCTCTTGGGGCAATTTTATATCTTTTTATGTAGCTGTTTTTTAACACTGTATGACTTGTATGTATGTCCTATTTGGATATGGAAACTGAATTTAAAAATGTTTTTGTTTGATCAAAATGAGTATTAATTTGTTTCTTGTATTTCCTGTTGTAGTATTGTGATCAAACACAAACCCAGAAAAGTCTAAAAAATACCAGAAAATACAATAAAATGCTAGTTCAAATCAGCCATTACTACAAAATCTAAGATTAATATTGCATGGTTTTTTTTCATTTATTTGGGTTATGTTGTACTTCAGGATCTCTGTCATTAACTTTTGAGGAGGACACAGTTCATCTGACTCTGGTGGCTAAAACTCGGTTGAGACAGTCTTACAGACCCAACCTCAAATGCTTCACTCTGTGTCAATGTACTGGTGGTGCTAGGCTTCCAAACTGAATGCCATTACTGGGAAGTCAGCATTGGAAACATGTCCGAGTGGAACACTGTCTTGATAACTGTTAATCAGCAGGCACAGGTATAGCTGTACATCAAGAATTGTTACGGAATCTTGCATCTTCATAACTGCAACCATTACTTAGCCAGCACCCAGCCCTGGACCACATTTTCTGTGATCTCTCAGGCTCTGAGAATTAAAGTATTCCTAGACTGTGAAAAGCAGACAGTTTTCTTCTATGATGGAGATGACGTGTCTCCTGTACTGTTTTGGTAATTGGCCTCAAAATAAGGTTTACCCTTTCTTTAGAACCTGCATCAGTGTGCCTGGCAAACAGATTTAGCTCATCACTCTCATCTATCACACCAGCATGGCTGTCTGAGATCTGTCATCCTAAAAAACACATCTTTGATCTCACATACTTTGATCTCTAAAAACCAAGTAAGACAGGCAGTTGTTTGTACTGACCTTCCTTGGGGTGTTTTAAAAATACAAGCCTTATTGTCCATGCAGATTTTTTGTTTTGTTTATTAGTATTTTTATTTTCTTGATTACACTTTTATAACATTTCTGACAGAAACATAGTATTTATTTATTACACTAGATTCATTAGCACACATGGACTGTGGGAGGATGCCATACCACCTGTTTGAACCTTTTGCACACACGAGATGAACATGCAAACTCCACCAAGAAAGTACCTGGACCATCATCTATGGACTGAACCTAGATCAAATCTAACTAGATCATGTTGTAGTTAATCACTGTTTCACTACCAATCTAACACATTTAGCATCTTGCTGTTCAAACCAATAGAAGAAAGTGGCACATAACATTAGTCTCTCAAATGTTTACTGATAAACCCAAACTTGGAAATAAAATAGCCACTGTCATTATTTTTATGAGAAAAGACTTTGTCTTATTTAATGAGTCTTTGAATTTAATGATAAGAATGGGAAATACAGCAAGAAGCAGCAAGAATAACAAAATAACTAATTAACGAATCACATGGTTGCAACTAGAAGTGTTCAAGACAGCTTACTAAAGTGCAACCAAGCATCAGAATGGGGAAAAATGGTGTGAATATAAACATAGCATATTTATAGGTGCACTTCAGGCTGATCAAAGTATTTAAAAAGCTGCTTAGCTACTGAGATTTTCACACACAACCATGTCTAGGATTTACAGAGAATGGTTAGAAAAAGATTTCCAATATCTGTACGACATGCCTGAATAATATAATAAGAGGTCAAATGAGAATGAACAGACTGGTTTGGGTGATAAAAAGCACAAAAACAGTAAATTAACCACTTGTTACAACCAATGTTGAACATTAAAAAAATAGGCTGCAGCAGCAGAAGACAACAGTTTTATTAACAAGTCGTACTTTATAATGTAGCCCAAAAGTTTCCCTTTGGCTGAAATAACTTCAATGAGATGCCACTTTTAAACATTTTAATTATCAATCTAAAGAATTTTTCTGCAACTCAGTTTGACTTTTAGTTTAAGAGGTTTCTTGCATGTGCAGCCTGTTTCAAGCCAACCCACAAAATCTAAATGGGATTAAGTTCTGGACTTTGACTCTACTTCTTTTTTTAAATTAGTCCTTGATTGATTTATTGTCATGTTCCAGGGTCCAGTTTGGCTTCAGCTTTATTATTTTTACAGATGGTTTCATTACACATGTTCCTTAAGCACTGTCTGATAAACAATATGATGGTAGATTATATGATTGTGTGCTGGCCAGATACTGCTAAAACAAAGCATCCCCAAACCATGACACTTTTACCACTATGCTTCATTAGTTGTAAGATAAGGTTCTTTTTAAAAAATGCCATACTGATTTATGCCAAACGTCTTTTCTTCTGGTGTCCAAATAATTCACCCAAGTAGTGCAGAAAATCAATTTTTATATATATTCCCAGTTTTTACATTTCAGATTTTATTTCATTTTATTATCTTCCAAATGTTTAACACTTGTGGAGTCACTCATTTTAGACTCAAGGCTCTAAGGTATTGGGACACTTACTGTATATTCAAGTATTCAAGTGTTTTTTATCATTTAAGCCATATACAGTGATGTACAGCATTCATGTCAGCTTTGTGCAAATATTTTTGGATAAATGTAAACAGTTTTGTGCATTATTAAAGATTATATAAATTAATAAATATAAACAGTTTTATGCATTAATACAGATAGATGAATGAATGAAGACACTGTTTATACTAGACTCTAATTATTTAAGAGTCTGATGGATTGTGGAAAGAAACTATTGCACAGTTTGGCTGTTTTGAACCTGATGCTTTGATACCTTCCAGACAGTAGGAAGGTAAAATGTATTTAAGGTGTGTGTGTGTGTGGTTGTCCACAATGCTGGTTGCTTTTGGTGTAAAGTATGGTGTAAAGGTCTGTGATGGTGGGGAGAGAAACAATGATCTCAGCTGTCCTTACTATCCATTGCAGAGACTTGTAATCTGATATAGTGCAGTTCCCAAACCAGGCAGTATTGCAGCTGCTCAGGATGCTCCTAATGGTTCCTATATTTAAAAAATAGTAAAAATAAGAAAAGGGAGGTGTGCTTTCCCCAGCTTTTGTAAAAAGCTGAGATGCTGCTGGCCTTTTTTGGTTATAGTGTTGGTATTGAAGGACCAGGTGAGATCTTCTGCTATCTGAACTCCAAGGATTTTGGTGCTCTTGACAATCTCTACAGCAGAACCGTTGATGTGAAGTATCGGGTGATCACACCTGGTCCTTCTAAAGTTAACAACCATCTCTTTGGTCTTGTCAATGTTCAGAGACAGGTTGTTGGTCTTACACCAGTCTGTTAACCGAAGAACTTCTCTGTATGCTGACTCATCATAATTGCTGATAAGACCCACCACAGTCATGTCATCTGCAAATTTTTTTTGGTTATACATTTACTATTATCAAATGTTATAAATAAATTGTATAAAGAAATTTATATGATTTAAAATTTGCAACAATGGCTTAACATTGTAACGTTTCTGTTACAGAATGACTGTTCACTAATGTACAAAGAAAGCTTTATAAAAACGTAGAAAATCTTTAATAAAAGCAATTCTAGTGTCCTGCACACTGAACCTTGGCCTCAGCTCCACTGAACATATGCTTTTGTCCTGTGGGACACCTTTTTACAAAAGTGGCTGATCTTTTAAGGCTGAAAAGATCATACAGAGGTCACCAGTGAAGATCACTGTTGAATAAGAGGAATAATACAACATTTTTGGGTTTTACTTTTTTTGTGGGGGGTGGGGGAGAGACTACAAAAATCTTTATTAATCATTATAATTAAACACTTTAAGCACAGTTATCAAATATATTTACTGTAATATGTAGCTTTTTAAAATAATGCACTTTTTTACATTACCCTAACTTTCTACAGGGTTGTTCTTACACTAATACAATAATAAATTGCTTAGTTAATGGGGAAAGGCTTGTTTTATAGTTGTGAGTTAAGGTAGTAATTACACTATATAGGAAAGAATAACATGGTTTATTGATGCATGTTTACAAAGGTTTAAAACAAACCTAAAAGTTTAAAACTAACCATTTTGCAGATCATTATTTGAACATGCTGTCACAGTTAGTGTCGTACAGTTCAGAACAATATAATTTCTTAAACTTTAAAGGATGAACATGAACACCGTATACACATTAACATAAATAATCTTTCAATTATGTAAAAACAGTGTACAACATTTTTGTTTCAAATTGCATGGCATGTTTTGAAGAGGTAAATGAAATTTTAAGTCAGTGAACTTCTAATGTTGGCTTATTCTACATTGAATATGAGGACTCAATAGGTGTGGAATTATAAGGAAATTGTT
>JANDJT010109114.1:0-5000 GCA_024331685.1 Stegophilus panzeri
ATTAGCCTGATATACTGATATACTGATTAGCCTGATATACTGATATACTGATTAGCCTGATATACTGATATACTGATATACTGATTAGCCTGATATACTGATATACTGATATGTTCAGTATATATTAATGGTGGTATCAAGGATGTGACAAACATTGTTAAGTGCTTGAATGCAACCAATGTGTAATTTTATTGTATTTTATATTTTATATAAGTATATAATTTATGTATTCACATATTCACATATATTCACATAACCCAGAATGCCAGGAAGTTGGTGTCAGAGCGCAGGGTCAGCCATGATACAGCACCCTTGGAGTAGAGAGGGTTAAGGGCCTTGCTCAAGGGCCCAACAGTGGGCTGGGGGTTGAACCCCCGACCTTCCGATCAGTAACCCAGAGCCTTAACCGTCAAGTCACCACTGCCCCTATTTATTTATTTATTCATTTATTTATTTATTTATTTATCTATCTTAATGATAATGAGTATAATAATAACGAGTCAGCTTTATTTCAGGATTAAGCTTTATTCCTCCTGTCGGATTACATAAAAAGTGCATTTCGTAAAAGAAATATGAATGACTTATTAATGGAGAGAGGATTGAAACACTTGTTTGAGTTTGGATCAGGTAAAAAAGCGCTAGTCAATTATTTCCATGATGTTCTTCACCCACTCGACGCCGGGGTCTGCACACACACGACGGCCGAGCTTTAGGGTAAAGCTGTAGAGGAGAGAGAAGATTTACATCAGTGTACAACTGCAGTAAAATCAGAAGCTCCAAGATCATATATATTCTATTACACATAACAGTAAAGCAACAAATTCATTAAAATATTTACACACAATAATAAACGAGGGAGTGAAAGCTTACATGACTCCAGGTTTTGTACACTGACGTTCTGTTACTTCATACGCTGTAATATATTTTACAGGGATTTCCTTCGTCTGGTAATTGAAACAGCACTGACTTGGTCCATTTCCATCTGCATGAAAACATTTATGCATTCAGTTCTGTGATTAAATGTTCAATATTACGATATTAGACGCTTTTATATCTAGTATGAGATGCAGAGTACTGCAGCTATTAAATTGTATTAAATCACAGGTGAATTCTGGACTGTGATTGGGTAGAAGATGTTAGAAGCTCTGACTGTAGCGCAGGTTTATATCAATGCGCTCTCAGTTTAATACGTTATTGTTTCTATAGTAACGGCTCACTCACGGGGACGTGTACAGCGGACGCTCCGCGTAGACAGATTTTTAAAAATATGTGTGTTTTTTGTAAGGACACATTTATTTAACTTTTATGGAAGGAGTCTCCAGTGTCAAGTTTTTCAACATGATAAAGAGAGGCTGGTGAGGGAGATATAACGTGAGTAAAAACAGGAACTAACTTGTTTCACCAACATTAAATGTAACTATAAATGGAAAAAAATGTATGAAAGGTCATTCTTTAACTATTAAAGATTGTAACCGTTGACAAAATGTTGTGGTATAAGAGGAATAAAACACTTAGGGCCAGAAAATTAAAAAAAAGTTCAGGGTGTTAGCAGTAACTCCGCTTCATCACCCACCCCCTCACTCAGTATTTTACTGAAACAGTGCGACAAACACACAGTGGTTTATTAACGCTGGTTATTTTCAGCAATCTGGTCGTCTTTTTAGGGAATTCAGCATCGTTATAAATCAGAGTTTAGTGATACTGCTATTACTACTACTACTACTACTACTACTACTACTACTACTAATAATAATAATAATAATAATAATAATACTAGGGACAAAAAAGTTCAATATTAAAAAGTTTTTTAAATATATTTTAAATAATATTTAAAACTTTATCTTACTGTAGGCCGTTGTGAAGGACTGAAGGCAGGTGAGACCCAGCAGAACCAGCAGGAGAGAACGAGAAACCATGACTGCTGATGGTGATGATGATGGTGATGATGATGATGAGGAGGAGGAGGGGGACGATGGTCACGACGTGAACAGAATGGTATTAATGCAGACTCATTCTTCAGTTTATATAAGCTGGTAAGAGGAGGGGGGAGTGTGGTCTGGGTGTTTGTAGGTGACAAAAAAATGTTTCATTTTGACTAAGAAACAAAAAAAAAGCCACTTCTGTCACAGGAAACCCGTCTGCGATTTTCGCCTACAGTGAGGAAGAACTGAGCGTTTAACACTTCGTAATCAAACTCATCAACACACTACTGTACTAAACTCATACAGTAAAGATCCAAACTCTACAGTTCTACTCACAGTGCCATTTGATCACTTGATGCCGTTATAACTGCACATGTGAGTTCAAGCACGCGTCAATACATCTGACATGAAGTGAATAATATGACATCACATACTGTATGAAGAAACACGATTCAGGTGAAAAATGAAGCCACGTTCATATACAGTGTCATTGTCAAGTTCATGTAGTTCAAGTAGTGGTCACTGTGTTAAAAACTGGAGCGTAAGAGCTTTAAAAGAACGGAAAAGAAAGAGAAGGGTGGGGGAGGGGTGGAAAGGAAGGACATTCGGTCATGGTTTTATGTGACAGAGATGCTTTACCACACACTTATCTTGTACTATTAAGCTGTGGAACACAGTGAGTTTAGCAAAATGATGACGAGAGAAAAATTATTCATTCTATTCAGTTAATCGGAAATTATCCGTTCGTCAGACAGCATCATCACTAATTTGTGCGGATTTTATTTCTCATTGGGGTTTAGGACAAATTTGTCTGCTTTTTTTGTTGGTCCCAGAACCTCAAAGGACAGAAAGACACACACACACACACACACACCCTCTCACACTCACACTCACACACACACACACACACACACGCACACACCCTCTCACACTCACACACACACACACACACACACACACACACACTAACACTCACACACACACACTCACACACACTCACACACACACACACACTCACACACACACACTCACACTCACACACTGAGTACCAATTTCACTCCACTCTCATCTCACATCCATGGAGCTCGAGGTTCACACCAGTGAGTCTCCTTACAGGGAAATTTACACAAACTCAGGAGGACAGGAACGGAGAAGTCAGTAACGCTACCTCCTGAATTCTCTTCAGACATTTCCAGCAGGTACGAGAGATCTCCGCTGCCTCCGTCATCATGTGGTGGCTCTGGAAATAAACACAGGAACATGTTTAGATATGAAAACATCGGCAGATGTGTAATGTGCAGTGTAAAGTGCTGGTGGCAAACTCACCCCATGACACGCAGAAGCCGTGTGAGGTGACGGCGCTGACTCTGGGGGCCGCGGGGGGGCCGGGTTTCTCCACACTCGTCCGACACACCAGGATGGAGCTGGGAGAACTTCTCCACTCCGCACTGCAGATTGTCAGCTTCAGGAGGAACAGAAACACCATCAGAGCGCCTGCAGCGTTCCTCAATGTCAATTTAACACTTTTAAAGACTTTTTACTGCAAATTGTAATGTAAATAAACTCTTAATGTTCCGGGATTAAGCACAAATTATAAAAACATTAGAAAACATTATATCTTGAGCTCAGATATTCCGCTGGTTAATTCTATAGATTTGGATTTTCTCAGTACTTCTGTTTAAAATGGATTTGGGGGCGGAGCTATGAACGAGCTCAGTTTGTGATGTCACTAAATATTTTTGAATAATGCAAATTACTGGAGGATTGTTCCAGTGGTACCTGGGAACTTTCAGCCACAGAACCTGAGTGATAAAATACCTAGCAATCACATCTGTTATGGAATTTATTAGAGATCGATGACGTGACATCCAGTGTGATAAGCTAGCAATTTAGCTTAGCTTGCTTCTTAGTTGTCATGGTAACATAACATTATATTCGTACAGGTTTGTCTGCTGTTAAATAAACTGAGGATGAAAATCAAGTCTCCTCTGTAACTAATGTGAGCTAGCGTACTAGCAGTTAGCTAACCAGTTAGCAAGGCTAGCGAATGCTAAAGATATAAGAATGCTAAGGGATGGCAGGAGGACATGTGGGCATGTCCTAATTTGCTGAAATTAATTGAGCAGATTTTTTTTACTCACCCTGAACCTGTATTGTGTGTTTCTGCTCAGTCCCTCCACCCTGCTGCTCAGATCCACACCGGTGTACACCGACTGAAACTCCGCCCCCTACACACGCACACGAACACACACACACACGCACACAGTGTGTTCATACCAGCACCACTACGAGGCTAAAGTCATTCATTACCAATGAGATGTTATTAACAGTCACAGGAGGCGGAGTCAACATTAGTTAGGCAAAGTGGGCGGAGCCAGCAATAAGATAATTAGGCAACAATGAGATTTAATTTGCCATTTATTCAAAAGTTCTTCCTCTGCATTGTTATTTGAAGAAGAATTACTGAATAATTTTTTCATGCACACATTTGATTTTATTTTATATTTGTGTAGTTTTTAGTCTTGTGATATTTATACTTTCTTTTATTTTATAATCTTTTATTATCTCCTTGTGTGTCCTACATTACTTTTTATCGTTTGAGTTTTACTCCTTGACTGTGAGCTGCCACACAGTGAATAAATAAAAGTTTCCTCTTCTTATCTTTTATTATTCTAAAGTTGTGTTAATGTTATGCAAATGAGAAGGGAAGTGATGTGGCGATGATGAATGGGTGCGGTGGTGGGCGGGGTCGAGAGTGACAATATTGTTTATTAATCGCCATCACAATATAATACAGATATTTCATAAGCCTGTAATATGCAATTTACCCTGCTAATTGTATTATTATTATTATTATTATTGATACATGTTTATCTGTTCCATCTGTTTACGGTCAGATTTATGGTACGAGTCAAGATAAAGAAAACATCTCCCAAAGTAACCATGGCAACTAGGCACTGAGAGAGAGTACTCAGTGCCCCGAGTGTTCATTACAGTTCTACAGTATGTTCATTACATACAGAGTGACAGCGGTGCATTATGGGTAATTCACTCCGAACGCTGAGAATTCCTCCCCCC
>JANDJT010109125.1:0-11067 GCA_024331685.1 Stegophilus panzeri
TTGGCTCTTGGGCTACTCTTCTGACTATTCTTCTGACTCCCTGGTCAGAAATCTTGCGAGGAGCTCCTGTGCCTGGCTGGTTGATGACGGAGTGATGTTGCGTCCATTTGCGGATAATGGTCCCAATGGTACTCACTGGAGGATTCAGAAGTTTTGAAATACGTCTTGTATCTGATTCCATCAATATGTTTTGCAACAATAAGGTTGTGAAGGTCTTGGGAGAGCTCTTTGCTTTTACCGATCATAAGATGTTTCTCGTGCGACACCTTGGTAACGAAAAGCCTTTTTATAGACCATCAATTTACTAACCCAGCTGATATTAATTTGCACAGATCAGAGGTATAATTACTTACGGTTTTCAGCTGGTTCCTTGCCTTACCTTGCCTTTGAGAACTGCTTTTTCTTAGCGTGTTCAATACTTTTTTCCCCGTGTCATTCCACTTTATTACACATAACTTTAATGTTGTGAATTCTTTATATTTAATACCAAAGTCTGGTGAAAATTTCATGTGAATAACCTCACTGGAAATATATTTACAGAAAAATGTTGACACGTTCAATACTTATTTCCCCCACTGTAGATGAATTTTATGCCTCTCTTTATTGTAATACAGAACAAATGTTTGCTTGTTTACCTTGTGGGTAAACTCCATCAAATGAGAGATGTTGATTGACAGTGAAGCTGGATGAGTCCTCAGATCCAGGAGAAACACCGAGAGACGGGAATCTCTACAGAGAGGAAACACATAATAGAGAAGGAGAAAAGTGTAGGAGAAGAACGAATGAATCTCAGACTGAATCAGACCAAACACACACTTGTGATCTCAGACAGGAACATTTATTGTTGCTGTAATGAGCTTTTAGGAGAAATGTGTGTGTGTGTGTGTGAGTGTGTAAGAGAGAGAGAGAGAGAGATAGAGAGAGAGAGAGAGAGAGAGAGAGTAATCTCTGTTCACGTCTGACTTTAATAGTGTCCACTCTCTGTTTCAGCTCCTGTGTGTGTATGAGTAATCTCTGTTCACTTCTAATAGTATCCACAGTCTGTTTCAGCTCCTGCACCTTCTTCTGCTTCTCCTGGATCCTCTGCTGGGATTTCATCTGCTCCTCCTTTACCTCATTCTGAGACCAAATAAAATACATTTCATTATTTCTGCATCAGGAGCTCAGTCTGTTGATTATAACTGCAGCTAAACATTTAAAGTTATAATGAAGAAACTGAAAATATTACCTAACTAAAATAAAAAATAAAAAATGTTTTAGTCTCTAAACTTCCACAGAATTAAAAATTGTAATTGTAACAAAAAACCTTAAAAATACCTTGTGAAGCTCTCAAAGTGAAATAACTTTTAATCATTTTATGCACGTACAGTATATACATGATAAGTTCTGGCCTCATGTAAAAATAGCAGGTAAACTTAAAATTATGGTAGTTCAGAAATATTTACTGTACTGAACCCACTCACATTCAGAGAGATTCTTAGTTTTTACCTGTAGAGTGAGACAATTAAATGGGTTTATAAAATAACTTTTAAAATAAGTTTGTGAGAAAGACCATACAAGAAGCTTAGTTATTCCTAGATGTTCTTCCTAGGTGGTGCAGCGGGTTCAATCCTGAGCTTTGGTTACGTTCTGTATGGAGTGTCACATGTTCTTATTCTGTCTGCATGTGTATACTTCGGGTTCTACGGTTTCCACCAGGAAGGAGGATTAGCTACATTGCCCCTGGATGTGAATGAGTGTTTAAATGTGTGTGTGCATGGTGCCCAGGGTTACCGGGAATGGCTGCAGATCCACCACAACGTTAACTGGTATAAAGTGGTCACTGAAGAAGAATGAATTAATGAATGAAATCTCTCTCATTATTCACACGTGCTAAAGTTTATGAGTGATTTGGCTTTGTGCCGGACATTCCAATTTTTTTTTCCCATTCACATTATCAAACTACAGCTACATCCAGACCAAGATCCAATTTAACTTGCAGCTCTTTGGGGTCTCAAAATCTCTCTCAGACCCCGCAATCATTTCTTGTGTCATTTAGTTGATTGCACCTTAAACATGTTTT
The DNA here is from genome assembly GCA_024331685.1 of Stegophilus panzeri. Lineage (NCBI taxonomy): Eukaryota > Metazoa > Chordata > Actinopteri > Siluriformes > Trichomycteridae > Stegophilus > Stegophilus panzeri. The sequence continues at coordinate 2,063 of JANDJT010109125.1, forward strand.
TCACATTCCAGTGATGTTACACCACGTGTTCATATTTACAGTCGGGTCCATACATATTTGGACATTGGCAAAGTTATCGTTATTTTAGCTGTCTAGCACAGTATGTTGGAGTTGAAATTAAATAATTCTTACAGAATTTTACAGCTAAAGTGCATACACAACCGTGCTAAAGCTCTGTAACAGTGTTATTACAGTGTTGACATTTATATCATATACGGTTTTGATTTGGAAGTACTTACAGTAGTTTTATTTCTGTTACTTGCTATAAGATTTCATTTTAGATGTGTCAAGCCCAGAGATATTTGGACATTAAAAAGGCTATTGTTATTTACCTGACATTATAATAGAGGTGCAATTAAATAAGAGTATGCACAGCCAAATCAAGTTATTTATGTGTAAAAGAGGAACGAAGCAGTATGCCTTCCACAAGCTATCTTGCCTATAAATACATAGACACCGTACATTGGCCACTGGATCGTACGTCAACGCATCGCCATATTGGTCCAGGCAACTTACCATATCTCTCATAACTGGACTGGAGAAAAGATGCCTGACTCGTGTGCAGCTTGGGGCTGTATAAACTGTCGCACAATCCAAACCAGATCTCAGGGAATTACCTTTCACAGGTAAGACTGAACAGTTGTTTCTGGTTGTATTTGGTCATTATAACGGTATGTTGACAGCTAACTAGTTCAGCTAACGAGTCCGATGATTTATAGCTAGCGATAACGCTAGTTAGCTTTGAAAGTTGAGGCTTTATAAGAAATCATATAAAGTTTACATGATTTCTTATAAAGTCTCAGCTTATATTATAGTTTATATTATAAAATTATAAATTATAAGCTAAAGGGCAGTGGTAGCTCAGTGTTTAAGACATTAGAATACTGATTGTAAGGTCATGAGTTCAAACCCCAGCACTGCCAAGCTATCACTGTTTGGCCCCTGAGCAAGGCCTTCACCCTTCAACTGCTCAGTAGTATAAATGCAAGTTGCTCTGGAAAAGGGCTTCTGCCAAATACCATTAAAAAAAAAATTTTACCCATAATCGAGATTTACATCTATATTGACGTTTTTCTCCAAACCGAGTTTTATGACAAGCTCCTCGTTTCGGCTGAGTGACTGACATATTGTGAATCTTACTGTACTTAGTTGGCGAGCTAACTTTTCTCACACTTTGAAGGTTTCCCAATGAGAGACAGATAAGGAGGCAGCGGGAAGGAGATGTAAGAAGGGAAGTGAGTCCTCCGTGTTATGCAGTGAGCACTTCAAGCCAGAGGACAGGTCAGACTGTCAGGATTAGAGATGGACCTAAACCATCTGTCTTCAGTTAAAGTTCTGTCTTTCAGTTTCCAAGTGAACGAGCTGTGTTCTGACCTGGAGCACAAGAACAGCTAAAAGATGGGGTTGAAGACAGAAAGAGTCACTTCCACAATTAAAAAACTTTATGCACATTTCATGTACATTAAATTATATTACATTAGGGACATCTCCACAATTATTAACCAAGAAAATTAAGCCAAATCTATGCTTGACGAGTGTGAGTTTTCACAATTTCTTATGACAATTAATAATTTTCCAAGTCGAGCTTCTAAGTAACAGGAAACAGAACTTTTTTGTACTCCACGTAGATCATAAACCATTGAAATCGGTTGAGAAATGTAAATGTTATTGTGCTTTTTATCCAGAAAAAATCAGCAGTTTTGCCCGGATCAATATGGCGGACGTGTTGATGTTTCACAGCAACGGGACAAAGCGGCTAATGAAGCATCTACGTATTTATATGTCTATGTGCCTGGTGGCTTTGTGCAGCTGATTAGATAGATGTAGTATATAATCTCACTCCAAAGGCCCTACTTTTAGGGCCTTTCTACATGTGCTTTGGTTTTGTATGAAACTGCTCTTCTGAATATGATTTTCTCTCTCTAGGATTCGAGTTTCTTTTTCTCTCAGCTAGACATCTGCGACAACAATGTTGGCTGTTAAAATTGAACTGATTAGTCTGAGCTGTATAACACATCCTAATCAACAACCCTTTGGCTTTTAATAAAAATTCACTTCACAGTGAATGTCAGTTATATAACTGGATAGAAATTAGATTAGAGATTTTGTATGAATTGACTTGAAAAAGAATAATGGCATGCAGTTCTCACCTGTTTTTCAGTTCTTTCTGCAGTCATATTAACTATATTGTGACCTCTGTGTTCATATATACTGCACAAATAACAGATGAAGCTTTGGTCAGTACGACAGTAGATCTCGATCGGTTTGTCGTGCTGAGAGCAGATCTTCTTTTGTAGCTCTGCACAGGCCTCGACTAACTTGTGCTTCTTAAAGGCAGCAGACTGAGAGTGAGGTTTAAGATGAGCTAAACAATAGGAGGCCTGACACACCAGACAGGACTTGACGGCTTTGCGTTTTTTCCTGATGCAGAAATCACACTCCACATCTCCAGGTCCAGCGTAACAGTGAGCAGGAGAAGCAGCTTGGAGTTCAATCTTTTTCAGTTCCTCCACCACTTTAGTCAGATTGTAGTTCTTGCGTAGAACAGACCTTGAAGTGAAAGTCTCTCTACACTGGGGACAGCTGTAGACACCCTTCTCATCCCAGAAGCCATTAATACACACCTTACAGAAACTGCGGCCGCATGGAATAGTTACAGGGTCCTCCAGCAGATTAAGACACAATGGACAACTGTACCGATGCTGAGATATTGAAATGCTGGCCTGTGCCATTTTTCTACACTCACATACTGAGAGAGAGAGAGAGAGAGAGAGAGAGAGAGAGAGAGAGACTCAGAACAAGAACCCTGAGTTTCCGTTTCTGTGGGTGTTGTAATGTTACAGAGAGCGGGTGTGGCAAAGTTCAGGCTTTTAACCCTTTAACAGATGGCTCAACCACACGGTTACACACATTTATCACTGTAATTCCAATATCCAGTGATCATAAATTTGTCTCCGACTTTTTCTTTATCTCAAGATATTACAGTGAGTGTTTTTCACATAATATGTTCACAAGGGGGCACTTTCAGTTTTTGTAATATAGCTTCAAAATCGGTCTGAAAACTGGACTTTGATATCACCAGTGCTACTCCTCATTCATCACGTTATCAAGCTAAAATGTCCAAAGTAGTAAAAAAAGATAAAAACGCATACCGTGTTTTTGACTTTCCAAAAAAGATCAAACATACACCTCGTTTTTGCCCCTATATTTATGTATGAGTTGTGTTAAAACATGTGTTACCACAAGGTCACTAAGTGGCTAAACTGAAGTGACTGAGCAGAAGTTCCCTGCCTGCTTTCAGTCAGCTATGAGCTAGATTTCACGAGCATAATGTTGTATCAAGATAACTTTACAACTTTACAACTTTACAACGATAATCAAAATGACGACACATCAGAATTATCTCAATAAACGAGAAACCCGCACTCATGCTTGGCATTTAGGCCAAAGTGTTGAATTTTGCTATCATCACATTCTCCTGGTCGAAGACTCCTTTAGATTCTTGGCTCCAGCTCTAAGAAGAATCTTGATGGTTTCAATCATCTTCGATTTAAAATAATAGAAACCAATCTGTTCTTTAGGACCTTCATAGCTGCAGACATTTTTGGTTCCGTTAGCCAGATTTGTGCTTTGTCAAAATCCTATACAGGTTTATAATGGTCTCTATAGGTCTATAGATCTCTATGGGTCTTTAGAGAGTTACTTTGAGCACCTTACACAATCAGCTGTGGGGCTTTTTATAGACAGATGTGTTGTTTTTATTCAAATTATTTCCAATTCACAGAATTCACCACAGGAGAATTTTATAATCAGGTTGTTGAAACATCTCAAAGATGGTCAGTGAAAATGTCCATGAGCTTAATTTCAAGTGTCATAGCAAAGGGTCTGAATTTTCAGGCAAATTTGATATTGTAGCTATTTTAATATATATATTTCTTTTTATTAGTAAGTATAATTTTTTGCAGAGTGCGCTGTATTTGAACCCAATCCTTCACCAGAAAATGTTGAAAGGTGAAACAATCTTGGCCAAAACAAAGCAGAATTTTTTTGAGACATTGTAAATTTTTCATAACAGTACAATAAAGTCGATATAAACAGTAAATAAATTAGCGTTTACAGGTAAATAGCATGCTTGATACATTTCTCATTTTTTCTCTAAACATCCTACATTCGGTATTAAGAGATTATTTATGTAACTTTTTAATTAATAGAAAAGTTAAAGCAAGAAAAATAAATACATATTATTATTATTATTCTTAATTTATTACCATTAAATTTTGAGCACACAAAAGTGTCATTGTAGCTTGGGGCAAATTTAAATCTGATACCTCAGTTTTAATTTTTCTAAACATTTTTACTAACATTTCATTTTGGATCAAATAACCTCACAGCTGAATTATACCATATCCTGAACCCAGCATATACAGTCTGAGTGAATGTGGTGTGGACTCTGTGGAGGAGCCTCATCGTGTCAGAGACGCTGTAGAAGGACAGAGTTCCTGCACTGTGATCCACATACACTCCTATTCTGGAAGAAGCTGGACCTCGGAGCTCAGTGTTAATGCCGTTGTGCCGGAAAGAGACAGAGGAAGAAGAACAACGCAGACTCCAGGACTGACTGTTGTATCCAAACCCACACTCATTACCCCCTCCTTTCCTGCTGATCTCTTTATATGAGACTGATATGGACACACCACCGCTCCACTCCACCTCCCAGTAACAGCGTCCACACACACTCTCCTTACACAATACCTGAGTCCTGGAGTCAAATCTCTCTGGATGATTAGAACATTGCTGTTCTTTCATACTGTGTGACACCGCTCTGTTCTTCTCAGATAGAATGAGTTGACGGTGTGCTGTGTTGGGATCCAGAGTCAGATAACAGAAATCTAAAACAATAAAATGTCCACAGGTTAGATGTTAATCACAGGATTTACTCTCACCATCCTCTGTAATAGGAACACCTGTACACTTGCCCATTCATGCAACTTAGTTTTGTAGTTTTATTTATTTAAAGTTTGACAAGGCAGGGTATTGCAGCACAAAAAATACCCAGAACAGTTGCTTTTCCTTTTAGCAGCACAACATGAAATGTGTCAAACATAACGCATAACCATGCATCATAATTAGGTCATTTATAAAACGGTTTAAATGCACATTAAATAAAAGACCAATTACCTTCTCTATTAGCAAACACAATCTGAAATGCATTAAAACATCTCACACTCAATTCATCAAGTACCATATATATGTCACTTATAAAACAGTTTAAAAGCACGAGGTATAAAAGCAAGTTCATGCCTTTTTGTTGTACTTCTGGGTGCAACATATTCCCTCTGTCGACGAAGTGAATAACTGGTTGTTGGAGCCACAGGCAGGAAACTGTACAATGTCGATGAACTGTCCTTGAGTATGTTAGTGAGGGTATGCATGGTGGCCTCATCACGCCTCTCACTCAATGATGGGAGAGAAGAAGTCGGAATACCTATTATCCGACAACAGTGTTTTTGAATCCTCTCTACCTCATCAGAGAGACCTTTAGGCAGTCCACCCCAAGCTGGGCTTGCATACTCAAGAACTGGCCATATATAAAGGCAAATATATTTGCATTAAAACATTGCATGGGAGACCTGCTCTCTTTGCAGCACTAAGATAATAGATCCTTAGACGTGACTTGACAATCATATACTTGATGTTGATGTCCCATTACAGATCAGATGAAATTTGAACTCCAAGCGATTTAAAAGTGGAGACTCTACTGATTATATGACCAGAAATTATAGGACTAGGAGGAGAGGGGATGTTGTCATCACTCCTGGCACTAATTACCATATCCATGGTCTTAGCTCCATATCCATGGTCTTAGCTCCAGAATGGCATCTCAGAGGATTCCTTCATAAACTTTCCCCACCACAGCTGATTAATGAGATCTGGCAGTAATCTGCTGGAAAACTTGGCTTTGTTTTTTTAGGAACAGCTTTGACTAAAGCCTCATTCCACTGTTTTGGAAAAATGTTATGGTGAATGCATGTTTTAAAGATATCACATAACACAGGTGCCAGTTCTTCATGAAAGGTCTTTAAGACCCAAGGAGGAATGCAGTCAGGACCTGCAGCCTTCGCTGCATTCATTTTGCACAGTCTAGCCTTAACTTGCCCAATGGGGGGTCTTCTACCATTTGGCAGCTTATATGTAACATCTCCTTCAGAGGGAGAAGTGTGGATCACGGACGCAAAATTTTTAGCCAAGTTGTCACACTCATGTTGCAAAATGTTATAATCCTGTGACACCACATCTGTTAATGCCCTTACAGATTTAAACCACTGTTTTGATTTAGTGCAGCACAGTTCTTCAACCTCATTATTGTAGTATTGTTTCTTACATTCTTAATTTTTTTTTGCCAATGATTGATTTTAGATTCCTATAACAGGTTTAATTTTATTGTTATATCAGATCTTTAATTTGTACGGTAATCCAAGGCTTGTCATTAGGATAGACACTAACTTTAGCTTCAGGGTCCGTAACCTCGTGAATGTGAAGAAAAATCTGTAATATTCATGATAAGGCCCAATTGCCTATTTGTCTCAAGGGTACGTTTTCTGCAGAATATGTGCTGAATGAGGTTGGAGGGCCATTTACCAGCATTTAACATGATGGTCAGAGGAGCCAACTGGGAGCAAATGCTCAGGAGACTCCTACATGGCAGAAATGTTGGTAAAAATTTAATCAAGTTGACTGGACGTTATTGTTGCTCCAGACACTACTTGCTTCAGTCCATGTCTGCTACAGATGGTTTTTGACTTATACCTATTTGTGTCTCAAAGTATGACAGTTGCAGCTTGCTTATAATTGCACTCAATATTGCCAAGGCAATGATCCAAATATTGAGTAATTAGCCGAGTTGGGCCAATGCTGAGGAACGCAGTGGAATGTACAGCAGCAATAATACACCTTAACCCCAGAGGAAGATGACTGGGCCGCAACTAGACCCACAAAGCTTCATGTTCATCTTCTTCTAAGTGAGCCAGTTGTTTCTGTGTGATGTTATTTCAGACATACAGTGATGGCTTGGCGGTTGAGGCTCTGGTTTACTGATCGGAAGGTCCGGGGTTTCAGGCCCCAGCACTGCCAGGCTCTGGGTTACTGATTGCAAGGTTGGTGCCAAGCTACCACTGCTGGGCCCTTGTTCAAGGCCCTTAACCCTCTCTGCTCCTCTCTGTATCATGGCTGACCCTGCACTCTGACCCTAGCTTCCTAACATGCTTCACTGTGCTGTAATGTATATGTGACCAATAAAGACTCATCATTATCATTATCATTAACTCCTCCACCCCTGCTGCCCTCGCAATCCCGTCAATGCAGTGTATATCCAGAAAAAGCTACAGTTGAATCTGGAATATCAACATTTAGCCAGGTCTCTGACACGGCGAATTGACACAACAGCTGAATTGTTGTAACCTATCCACCCAAAGGTTTGATGTATTATGCGGTCTGAGATGCTTTTCTGCTCGTCATGCAGATACAGGTCAAAAGCTTCAGTTCAGTGTTCACATCAAACATCAGAATTAAGAAAAAAGTGTGATCCCTGTGACATTAACCGTGTTATGGTTGTTGGTGACGGATGGGCTGGTTTGAGTATTTCAGAAACTGCTGATCTCCTGGGATTTTCACACACAACAGTCTCTAGAGTTTATACTGTATAGTGCGAAAAACAAAAAAACATCCTGTGTGTGGAGAGTCTGGAGGCTGAAACACCTTGTTGATGAGAGAAATCAGAGGAGAATTACCAGATTGGTTTGAGCTGACAGGAAGTCTATAGTAACTCAAATAATCACTCTCTACAACTGTAGTGAGCATAAAAGCATCTCAGAATGCACAACACATCAAACCTTGAGGTAGATGTGCTACAACAGCAGAAAACTACATCAGGTTCCACTCCTGATAACTAAAAACAGGAAACTGAGCTCTGACTCACCCAAACTGATCAGTTGAAGACTGGAAAAACCAGCCCTTCTGGTACAAACAACCATGGCATGATTAAAGTCACAGATATCATACATTTTCTCCATTCTGATGTTTGATGTGAACAGTAACTGAAGCTCTTGACCTGTATCTGCAGGATTTTATGCACTGTAACCTGATTTAACTTCATAAATGAGCAAGTTTACAGGTGTTCCTAGAAATGTGGACAGTAAGTGTACTGTGTGTGTGTGCGTGTGTGTGTGTGTGTGTGTTTTACACCTACACTGCAAAAAATCTTCTCTGCTCTTCGGTTCTGAGGATAAAATCATCTGAACTGCTGCAACTGTGGAGACACGGAGACAACATGGAGACGGAAAAATGATGAAGCACGAAAATGAAAAATTTGATTCCCCACTGCTCCTAGACAGACTAGTCTCCATGAAGTCAAAATAGCTTTAGAGCTTCAAACAAGATCCTGTCAAAAAATGTCCTAATACTGTGTAGTATCTGAATGGAAGAATCAGCGACACCTCAAAACATCAAAACATGAGAACAAGCAAACACTTTTTCCAGGTGAAGCCCTGAAAATATGTGTTTTGATTTTCTGATGGACTTCATGTAGGAATTAAGGCCTTGGTTCTTATCTAATGTTCATATTATTCGTTACATGTGACGCTCAGTAAGGTTAGTTTTATGATTAAGTTCCATTGACTTTGTTTATCTAGAAAGTAGCTAACGCTACTACTTTGTGATTGTATGCAGTCTTGTTACTGCTTACTTCTTATTTCTGTTATATGAATTTTATGCCTCTCTTTACTGTGATACAGAACAAATGTTTGCTTGTTTACCTTGTGGATGGATTTGGTTGAATTCCTCCTCACCCATTTCCTCATCTTGTTGTTTCAGATCTGAGAGAGATTTCCTCACGCCATCAAATGAGAGATGTTGATTGACAGTGAAGCTGGCTGAGTCCTCAGATCCAGGAGAAACACAGAGAGACGGGAAACTCTACAGAGAGGAAACACATAATAGAGAAGGAGAAA
>JANDJT010109266.1:0-11063 GCA_024331685.1 Stegophilus panzeri
TGGTTGTGTAAGCAGAGAGTGCGGGTGCGAGCATGGCCTGCTGCAGTCCTGACCTGTCTCCCATTGAGAACGTGTGGTGCATTATGAAGCGCAAAATAAGGCAAGGAAGGCCGTGTACAGTTACACAGCTGAAGAAATGCATAATGGATGAATGGAAGAAATTCTTAACCAACTGGTGTCTTCACTCAGCGTCCAAACGCTTAATAAGTGTTATTAAAAGAAAAGGTGATGTTACATAGGGGTAAACAGTCGACTGTCCCAACTTTTTTGGAGTGTGTTTCAGCCATCAGATTTTAAATGAGTGTATATTTTCAAAAGTAAGTTAAATTCACAAAGTTATACATCTAATAATGTGTTAATAATGTGTTTTTAGTACAGGACAGCGTGAACTGGATTTTCAAATTACTCTTTGTTTGTTTTCTTGCGATATCCATGCTGTCCCAACTTTTTCGTAGATTAACATTCTACACACAGAAGCAGTAGCATACAGGATAAAGTGAATTAACGGTTTACACTTTATTATTTTATGATTAATACTGTTTGTGTGTGTGTGTGTGTGTCAGTGTTTTAAGGTGGCCTACGTGGTGTTCAAACACTCCTCAGGTGTAGCAGCAGCTAAAGCACATCCTTACGACTCTCCACTCATCGTCTCCACTAAAGAGAAACCGGTTGACACCGGCTTCAAGAGTGAGTGAGAAACACGCTAATACGCTTCAACATGCTAACACGCTAACAAATAAGCTTAAAGAAATATTTCAGTGTTTTCAGCCACATCTTGAGGTACAAACTGTCACTTTAAATGCTCTAAATGCTAAAAGCTTTAAATACCATAATTATTATATGTTGTGTGTGTGTGTGTGTGTGTGTGAAGAGTGGATCCATGAATACACACAGTCGTTCATTAAGCCAGAGCTTCTTCAACAGGCCGTTGATGACTTCATGAGCCAGTATGACAAGAGAAAAGAGGAAGTGAGTGTGTGTCTCTGTGTGTAAACCTCTCAGCCTTAAATCATACCCCTTAACATGGAAATGTTCCTAAATGATGAATCTCAAATGCTGCCCCTTCATCCTGGCCCTCAGGAGGCAGAGCTTCAGAAGAAGGAGGCGGAGGAACAACAGGAGGATGAGGAGGGTTGGGTTAAAGTGACCAAAGGAGGCAAAGGCATTAAGTCCCGCCCACACAGCGAGGGAGCCAATCAGAGAGCGCTTCAGAAAGAACACAGCAAGAAAAAGCGGAAAGAGCTGCTGAACTTCTACACATGGCAACATCGCAACTCGAAGAAAGAACGTGAGTGAACACACACACACACATTTCAGGTGTCTTCATGTGTGTACAGGTGTGTATTGCTTTATTATAGCCTGTTCAGTTCACTATTGTGATGTGTGTTCAGGTGTTTTCAAGTGTGTTCTTGTCTATAGGTGTGCTTGTTCTCAGGTATATTCAGGTGTGTTCAGTTATAGTCAGGTATATTCAGGTCTGTCCAGGTATATTCAGGTGTGTTCAGTTATAGTCAGGTATATTCAGGTCTGTCCAGGTATATTCAGGTGTGTTCAGGTATAGTCAGGTATATTCAGGTGTTCTGGTCCTTTAAAATTCCCATGAGACCTGCTGGACAACCAGGCATCACAGTTTCACAGTGTGATGGAGCATTTATGGTTAAGAAGAACGTAGAGCTTTAGACGCCATCCTGCGCGCGCGTGCACACACACACACACACTCTCTCACCCCCCCCAGACCCCCGATGTTCTAAAAGACTCCTGTTCATGTAACTAATTATTTCTTTCTCTCTCTTTCTTCTAGATATTGCTGAACTGAGGAGGAAGTTTGAAGAGGATAAGCAGCGCATCGCTTTACTCAGAGCGCAGAGGAAATTCAGACCCTACTGAAATACATCTCTCTCTCACATACACACACACACACACACACACACACACACACTTTTTTCTGTAATAAATAAAATCTCAGAGAAAAAAAGTTATTTTGTTTGCCTTGTATTATTACACCACAAATAGGTGTGTGTGTGTGTGTGCGTTTGCGCGCGTTTGTGTGTGTTTACCACAGGAAGAAAGCATTTCTTCACCAGTGATGCATCCTGTTCAAACAAGAAAAAGTTCCAAACATTTTGCAATTACAGATAATTACTTATGAAGTAATTTTAAAAATTACAAATTTTATTTTCTTATTTCACAATTTAACAAAGCACACAACATAATTAAGCTATTTATTATTTAAAAAACAAACATTTAACATGGGTATTTACAAGAATAAAGAAAATGAGTAGACAAAAAAATATTTACAGACGGATTAATAAATGATAGACAGATGGACAATAAATATTTCATTGTATTGTAATAAATAACTAAAGTAAGGAAGGATGGTTAACAGGTAACACGCTGTAATTATGCTGTATATAATATATTTTATATAATATTTCATTTAATATGAATATTTATAGGAGTAGATAGAAATGTTTAGTATTTATAACATTTTTTATTAAAAAATATTAATTACAGATAGATTAATACAGGCAGTGTAGAGAAAGAGAGAGTTAGTTTTTCCTCTAATGTTAGGCTCTAAAATGTTTAATTTCTTAATTAGTGTAAACATTTTTGCATGAATATTTGATGACAATTCAGTGTTAAAGTATTAAAGTGTTGTTTAACCGGTGACGTGTTTATTTTCCACAGTCATGAGAAACAGATTAGTCACACAGGCCGAAGCCCAAACCCCTCACTGCTCCCTGTGCTCACTGTACACAATACCGCAGCCCTGTGCCCTTCCTAGTGCACTTGATTTACACTGAGTAAGGGTTTGTGGACGGAGCCGCTCACTCAGCAGGGTGTTTGTATAAAGCGTCAGTCTCTCAGAGACAGAAGGAGAGAGAAGATGGCGCTGAACAGAAACCATTCTCCTCAGGGAGGAGTGCTCATCGACAACAGTGAGAGGTGAGAGAGAAACACAGAGGACTCTCCTGCTCATTTCAACCATCTTTATCTCTCTTTATAAACACTTACATTATATACATACATATGAGTTATTTAGCTAACAGCAGCTAGCTGCGTCAGATAGCCGCACTTCCGGTTACTACAGCGCAGTTACTTTAGCACACAGGCTAACTCTCAGGTTTATTTTAACTTCTAAAATTAAATGTGTTGTGTATAAATATCTCTGGAAAGATATCGTGTCATGTATTTACTTTACTAATACATTGAAGTTAGATAGCTGTCAGGACAAACCTAGCCGAACTAGCCAAGCTAACTAGCATAATAAAACAAAACAAAACAAAACACCTCAACTGTGCGTCACATCGACTTCCATCCACACACACGTGTATGTGTATGTGTGTGTGTGTGTGTGTGTGTGTGAGAGAGAGAGAGAGAGAGAGAGAGAGAGAGAGAATTTATGAGAGAAAGTGAAGTCTGAGTCTGTATTGAGTTTATGGTTTCTATTGGAGAAGATTGTAGATCGGATCTGATCTCATCATTAAACTGAACAGGAATAAACTCTAATCTAATCCACAGAACTCTAAACACGTCCCAGTGCCGGTAAAGGTCAAGTTCATTAATAATTACTAAAGTTGCTGAGATAATGATGACCTGAGTTTAGTCAGAGATCCTCACCGTGTTAACGACACCAATAAAACTGCTGCAGAGATCAGATTTAATATATTTCTCAATCTGATGTTTTCATAAAAATCTGATCAGTGCTCTCTCATTCTGCGTTCTTCATTAACATCATTAACTGACTGGGTTCTTTAGGACGGGTTTGTCGGAGTGGGTTCTTTAGGACGGGTTTGCCGGACTTTGTTCTTTAGGACGGGTTTGTCGGAGTGGGTTCTTTAGGACGGGTTTGCCGGACTCTGTTCTTTAGGACGGGTTTGCCCGACTTTGTTCTTTAGGACGGGTTTGTCGGACTTTGTTCTTTAGGACGGGTTTGTCGGACTTTGTTCTTTAGGACGGGTTTGCCGGAGTGGGTTCTTTAGGACGGGTTTGCCGGACTTTGTTCTTTAGGACGGGTTTGCCGGAGTGGGTTCTTTAGGACGGGTTTGCCGGAGTGGGTCCGTTAGGACCGGTTTGCCGGACTTTGTTCTTTAGGGCGGGTTTGCCGGAGTGGGTTCTTTAGAGAGCAGGTTTAAGTGATGTGCTGTATTTCAAGTTTGTGATACAAGAAGAATGTGCTGTTGTTCAAAGATATCACACACACACACACACACACACACACACAGTGTGTTAGAGGAAGTAGTAGTGTAACACTGAGTTGTGAAATCGGGAGGTTGTGTATTTCCAGAAACTCTGTTTGTGTAAATTTCAAGACCACTGAAATGGGTTTTCTCACCCCACCCACACACACCCACACACACACACACACACACACCCACACACACCCACACACACCCACACACACACACGGTTCTACACTGTACAGGTCCTGCAGTGATGGATCAGTCCTCTCTCGACTTCATCACGTATTCAGTATTCAGTGTGCAGGGAGAGCAGTGAGGACTTTGCCCTGATTGGGTAACTCTGTCTCAGCTCAGGTTCTCTTCAGGCTGTGTTCTCAGGTTCTTCATGTGGAACTAAGATCAGATTTCACCACCTCCTGTTTACACACACTGGATCTTCTTCATCATCTGTTCACTTCCCTACATGTTTTACTGCAGGCTGTAGCACTAAACTCAACCTACACGGTATCCCTGACCTCTCACCTCTGACCCTACGAAACCCTGACCTCTTATCTCTAACCCTAAAGCCTGCTTTAACACTGACATCTGGCCTAAATAAGCCCTAACATAACTATATTCTTGGCTTTAAAGCCAGAGTTAATGCTGACCTCTTAACCTTTGACCCTCACTCTGACCCTAAAGGCTGCTTGGATCCTGAACCTTGACTTTTGACCCTAATGCTGACTGGTGTGTTTCAGTGTGCTGAGAGACTGTAAGACTGTGGAGCTCTCCTTCAGTGATGCCACACAGCAGAGTGACCTGTTCAAGGGGACCAAGAAGGGCAGTGTGTACCTCACTCCTTACAGGGTAAACGCACGCGCGCACACACACACACACACACGCACACACACACATCTAACCTTCTGGGCCGGTTTATACTTCTGTGTTAACGCATCTTTGAGTCACAGTGCAGAGAGGAGGATCATGGGTAAATGTGGCACACAGAGACGTGCTAGCGCGCAGTCCTTCCATGAGTTAACTACTCATTATATCTTTGGTGCTGTGTGTCAGGCGAATACTGATCGGTTGACTGGGATGTATGTCTTAACTTGCAACACGGAAACGGTTTGATGAGACGTTGTGACATTTCCACTGCGGGTTTAATCACATTCAGATTAATAATGTTTAAATCAGAGTAAACTATACCTGAAATGTCAACAATGAAGTGATTAACAATAAAGTTTATACAATAACATTTTCATTTGTCACATCCAGAACTTTCCGTCTTCTATAGACGAGCTCGTGCTCTGAAACCGCTGACTGAAAGCGTAGATTATAAAGCTAAAGTATCATCCGTTATGAAGTGGATGAAACTACAGTCATGATGTTGCGTTAATATAAATATATAAAGTGTGAGCAGTGCGGGTGTGTAAAGCACAACAACTCAATAACAATAAAATCTATCTAAAGACTCATCAGTCAGTGATGTATAGACGTGTGGATTTAAACACTAGTTATTAATGTGCTTTGATACGAGAGTCGCTCACACTGCTGAGTACAGACGAGTTAAACACTTCAGAAACCCTTTCAGAGTTTATTCAGTTTAGAATTAATCAGGTGGGATTGATTTTAACCAGCACTTAACACATAGAGAAGTTAGTTTAGTAATCTTCTAGTTATTATCCATACAGTGATGCACAGAACTCGAGTGGTTTTTCAGCGCTTCTACGCGGTTGTGACAGTGCCTCCTAGAGGACACGCTCGTTTTATCTGGTAGTATGAATACTTCACCCAGTGTGAGGGTCCGCGCGTTACGTCCCAGCGTCCTCACAGGAGTATAAATCAGCCATCACTCTGGAGCCATAGTCAGAGAGACGGGTCCAGTGTGCTTCAAGTTGTTGATCTCTAAACTTTGTGTGTGTTCTCAGATGGTGTTTGTGAGCAGTAATATGAAGGAGAAGTTCTGCTCCTTCATGTTCCCGTATTACCTGATGAAGAACTGCAGCATTGAACAGCCTGTTTTTTCTGCCAACTACATCCAGGGCATCATCAAAGCAGAACCTGGTGGTGTGTGTGCGAGAGAGAGATAGATAGATATATCACATTACAGTTCTACAGTATTTTTTAATAAACAATATAATGGACACTCTCTCTTCCTCTCTGTTTCTCAGGTGGATGGGAAGGTCAGGCTAATTTTAAGTTGTCATTCCCCAATGGAGGTGCCATCGAGCTCGGACAGCACCTCTTTAAACTGGCCTCCAATGGTGAGTGCTGTGTGTGTATAGTGGGAGGTTGGATATAGTGTGTATGTGTGTGTTCTTAGTAAACTGTGTGTGTGTGTGTTTCAGCATCTCGTGCCCCCCCACAGAGTGGAGCGAATGTTTTTGCCCCTGCAGGCTACATGAACGGCTATGCAAGTCCAGCGATGCCTCAACCTTGCTACAACCCTTACCCTTACCCAGCTGCTGTTCCAGGTACTGCTCCATAGTGACCTCTGTGAGACTCCATAGTGACCGTTGTGAGACTCCATAGACTCCATAGTGACCGCTGTGAGACTCCATAGTGACCGCTGTGAGACTCCATAGTGACCGCTGTGAGACTCCATAGACTCCATAGTGACCGCTGTGAGACTCCATAGTGACTGCTGTGAGACTCCATAGACTTCATAGTGTCAACAGTGAGACTCCATAGTGACCGCTCTATTGTTCCCTCAGTTTAATATACTGTAATACACTATGTAATGCCCAGTGTGTGTGTGTGTGTGTAGGCATGTATCCCACAGTTCCACCCTACATGGCTCCACCTCCTCCATACCCTGGACCTCCTCAGAACTGGAACCCTCCTCCAGGTATCTCTCTCTGTCTCACACACACACACACACTCTCACTCTTACTGTGGTGTGATTATTTTCTTTTTACTGTTAAAATGTTTCTCACACACTAACTCGCCTCTCTCTCTCTCTCCCCCTCTCTCTGTCTGGATCAGTTGTTCCTGGTAATGCTAAAGCAACCGAGGCAGCTGGCAGTGCTTACTACAATCCCACCAACCCACACAACGTCTACATGCCAATGGTACACACACACAAATATTTTGTAGTAAAATACCACCATCTTAAGTCCAATCAGTACATCACCTATAAGTGTAGGTACACACATCACTAACACATTGTTTCTCTCTCTCTCTCTCTCTCTCTCTCTCTCTCTCTCTCTCAGGATCAGCCTCCTCCATACTTTCCTCCTCAGAACCAACCAGAAAAGAAGAACAACTAAAACCCCACCCCTTCCTGTGAAGTCACATGGCAGCACAGTTATGACGTCACAGGATTTCTCTCAGATTGACATGTACTGGATATTAGAACCCGGGCAAATCTTATACATACATGTATTGTATCTCTCCCTTTCCTCTGTGTGTGTGTGCGCGCGCTTGTGAGTTGGACAGAGTGATGGAAGGAGAGAGTGTGTGTGTGTGTGTGTGTGTGTGTGTGTGTGTGTGTGTGTGTTGTAATCATGTTTATAACCAGCAGTTTTTCTAATTCAGCTTTTCTGCACCTTCTCGCTGTTTTTAATCAGAAATGTTTTAGTTTGTTAACGAGCATTAAAGAAATTGTCAAACGCTTCTTTTCAGCTGTTGTGTTAGATTTGCTGCTTAGTGACTTGTTTCCATGGCTACTGCATTAATACAGATTTATTCACAACCGTTGACTAAAGTCCCTGTTTACTTGGGCAGCGTGGTGTGTGTGAGGTGTGTAGCAATCCTATAGCACAGATACACAATCATATTAACTTTAATATACATAGTAAATCCTTATTGCTGTGTGTGTGTGCGTTTCTGTTTCGATTATCACAGTATGATGTATTGACTCTCACTCTCTCACACACATGCACACAAATGGTTTTCCTTTGATGTTCACGATTCCTTTCTCATATTTGCAGCTGCTGGATTAAAATTATACTGGTGAATAACTCTAAATAAATATCTTAGTTTCTGCAGTGTGTTCTGACTGTAATGTGTAATGGTGTGTGTGTGTGTTACACAGTACGCTGTAGGAGTCCAATATGACCACACACACACACACACACACACACACACACACACACTACTAAAGCTGCATAAAATAGATCAGACAAATCAACTGATCAAACTCTTATTTCCACACACTGCACTGTTTCCTGTTGATTAGAATGAAGTAATTGACAGCACCTTTTCATTATCTCCCTGCTGCTTTTTGCTCAGCATTGAGTAAAACATTTAAACATCAACCCATGTATGTGTTTAATTAAAGTTGTAATGATATTAAAACTGGTTTATTTTTCATTACCAATAGGCATGTTGATCAGCCATGTCCATTTTACTAATAAGTTATTCTTTTAGTATGTAAACCTGTGAATATAATAAACTATAAAAGGAAACAGAGTTGATTACCTCACTGTTGTCAGTTATGAAACAGTTTATCCACTAAGATTAAATGGAATAAAGCTTTGTGCATGAAAAATATTAGTTTCTGCAGTTTTCTGCGAACTTGGAGGGAAACCTTGGTGCTCATTTATCAACAGTGTATAATTTGAATACATTTTTCAACACAAAGCAGGAGATGAGTGAAAGCTAATGTTGCCTTAGATTCATGTGTATATTTTAAATGAACACTACAAGGAGTCAGAATAAACTTTATTTATTTTAAGACAAAACAATGTTTACAAATTGGTACACACACACACACAGTGAGAATGAACACGCTGTACATTTAGAGGAAGTCTCTGATTAACAGCCAGTCCTCCACCTGCTCTCCCTCCTTTACTCAGTCTCTCAGTCCTCCCAGCCCTTACCACCAGGCTGTGTGGGTAAGCGCAATCCTACAAGACTGGCCGCTTCCTCTGCAGAGCGCTCTCCTTTCCCGTGGTAATGATTATGCAGCTCCAGATGATGCCGTGTTGACTCCAACAAACACAGGTATGTGTGGGACATGTGGACCGCCTCCCTCTGAGCACGGCAGTAACGCTCGCTGGTCACCTAAACATACATATACAAATTAATTAATATGCATAATATATAACTTTACACTGTAGGCTTCTTAATGGACATCTAGTTCACTGTAGAACATATTTCATACCCTACGTAGTGCACTAAGGGGGCTGAATCGCACAGTACTGGACACAAAATTGATAACACAGCATATAGTACGCTTGTCTAATGAACAGGTAAGTGAATGGGTAATTTGACAGTTAGCATTAATGATAATGCTAGTTTTATATGCTTCAGAGGGAAAGTCAGTTATAAAACAAGTTGTGTATTTTGTAATCCAGCATTTCAAATCTGATTTGCTGTTTATTTAAATATAGAAATCATAGAGCAAGTTAATGTTACTATTAAAATAAATTACCCTTAAAACTCTCAATGACTGAAAACTTTGCATGTTTCTCCCAATACAAACCTGTAACACAACTGAAGAAATGCATATTGCAATTTATGATATACATACAGTTCCCTCTGAAAGTATTGTAATGGCTAGGCCAACTGTTCGATGACTCTTTTTCATGACATTCGAAACAGCTGTATTATCTACATCCAATCGTGCAATGGTTCTTAATGACTTTCCCTCTTCTCTCGGCTTCAAAATGGCTTGCATTTCTACCGTAGACAGCTCTCGGGTCTTCAGGTTGGTTTATCCTTTTCACAGGCGAAATCCCCAGGGCTCAAACCAAAATTAGACATTCAGAGCCATTAATTGTTTAAACAAATCAATCTAACTGAGCTCACCTAGGCAACAAGATACACCTGTCAGTCACATGTTCCAATATTTCTGATCACTTGAAAAATGTGTGGTTTCAAACAAAAAAGTCCTACTTGTTATCACCAAAATCACACCTCTGTGTCAATCACAAGAACAGCGAAAGAAAACATAAGCTTATAACTGTAATAAAGTTTAGTTTAAATGTAAAACAAATGATAAACAATGAATAGTAATGCCCGAGATTTAACACTGTTAAATAAAAACCACCAGCTGACTTTTGAGCTTTCTATACTAATATTCTACATACAGTGCAGGTAAGATACAGAACACTATTTTGTCCCTTATTTTTTTGCAATAGAGCACTAAAACCCAAACAGAGCCCTATGTTATGTAAGGTATACTATTTAATATCCTATATAAAATAATATATAGAGATTAACTACGAGATTAACTCAAGTGACTAAATCACCATTTTGGATTATCCAGTTAACCAGAAATAGCGAGGAAGCAAATATCTTGTACACTATGCAGAAGGGAAATAAATTCCAAATTGGACATGTAGTGCACTAGGTAGGGTGTATCCTCTGTAATGTTCTCCACACCCAATATAGTACAATTCAGTCATAAAAACGAGTTCAAAACAAAACAAAACACTGCAATCCTTCACCAATATCCCTGAGGGTCCCATTAATATAACAGACCTTCATGGGAACAGGTTTAATGGTTTCCATTAAGGATTTCCATGTTACTATTAAATGCCAGCAGAGCTTTCCAGGAGAAGATGATTGCCATCAGAATAAAATGACATAAGGAAACATCAGAAACACATTAAAACCATTAGAAGATATCTATTTCATTATCATACCCTCTGTAAGAAAACGCTGTAATGGCATCTTATTTATATATAATGTTTTACTACTATAACATTCTAATATTATTTAATACTAAATTATTATTTAATATTATTTAATACTAAAAAGTGTCAGTGTCAGTGTTTTAGGATGCAGCATATTTCTCATGTTTCCAATCCTGTGTTAAAGCCTATGGTGCTGTATTATATTTATACATTATTTATTACCACATTAAGCGCTTTTCGTTTTGTTAGCATATTAGCATTTATTTTACCTCAGCATTTAAAGGCGCGAGGCAGAGAGAGAGCTGTTGCCATGGCA
>JANDJT010110574.1:0-11008 GCA_024331685.1 Stegophilus panzeri
TACTCACTTTTGTGAGATACTGTGTATATATATATATATATATATATATATATATATATATACACATTTATTTATTTTTTTACACTATATTATTTTCAGTGCTGTTACCTGAAGATCGGAGACTGTTAGCAACTCTTTTACTAGTTTTTCTTTTAGCAGACAGCATGACGCACACTGTGGAGCTGAATGCACTTTGTATGAAGTTGGGGAAGAAACCAATCTATAAACTTATAGACCCATACCAAGGCATGAGACCCACGTTCAACTACAATATCAGAGCACCGGGGCCTTATGCTCGCTCCATGCAACAGTATGTACACCTTGTGCTTTCACTGTATTGATGTTTTCATAAGACATAGGCTTATTGAGAATATATAGTTGAGAAGTACATAATAAGTACATGAAGGCCTAGCCATTTGTTAACCTGGGAATATGAAACTGTGTGATGATACTGTGTGCAAAATGCACAAAATGAATCAACTACACTCAATCTCTGGCTTTTTCCTGACCAGGTATTACTACCCATTTCCTCCGGTGGCGCCGGTGCTGTATCATATGGAGCTATCCATTGGAGGGCAGCAGTTCCACGGAAAGGGCCGCACACGCCAGGCGGCTAAACATGATGCTGCTGCAAAAGCTATCAAATCACTGCAGAAAGAGCCACTGTTACAGCAGCTAGTTGAGGTAGGTCATTACGACCATGAAGTACTGAATTTGGTTGACCTCCTCTTTTGCCCATGTACCATGTGTGAAGCTGGAAGTAGTGTCAGTGACTGATTGGTCAAACATAATTGTCACAGAATCGTCTATGATAGTTTTTTTTTCTTTTCTGGACAGTATGGCACAGTAGTAGTATCTTAAGTAGTAGTATCTGTGAGTAAAGTTTCTTTTTATTTTAATTCTATGTATTTACCCACAGTTATGTGGGTTATATCTTATAATCTCTATCTTATAATGGATATTTGGGATATTTATCATAGACATTTCTTACCTGTGATCCATGTAAATTCTGCCATAAAACTGAAATGTTTAAGATTAGTTTAGTCATCATTAAAAGTCTGTCATTAGAGATATACTATTCTCTGTAACGATGAACTGTTTTCTTATATACACTGTTTACTTCTTTTTATGCATAGATGAAAAAAGAACCAGAAGAAGAAAACCTCAACAAATCTGAGATCAGTCAAGTGTTTGAGATTGCACTGAAGCGGAACATGCCTGTGAACTTTGAGGTACACCACAACCTTCAGTTTTCCCATAAATGTTTAGAACCGTATAATTTGTGATGTGATGGCATTACATTACAAAAAAATGTCACATTGTCAACTATGTATCTCATTTCTGTTCACACAAAATTAAATCCACATATGTAAGATTTTTGCCTGGCACAGCAATGAACCAGACCCTTCTGATCAGGTGCTGAAGGAGGCAGGACCACCTCATATGAAGAGCTTTGTGGTGAAAGTGAGTGTGGGAGAGTTCAGTGGAGAAGGGGAGGGCAAGAGCAAGAAGATCGCCAAGAAACTAGCTGCCATTGCTGTTCTGGAGGAGCTGCGGAAGTTGCCACAACTACCAGTCACGGACAAGATGCCACCTCGTATTAAAAAGAAAACCAAATCCATTATAAAGGTGTTGTAAGTTTGTTACAAAAATATCCGCATTGGTGTCAGTGTACATTTTATTCAGAATTCTGTGTTCATTTTATGGTATTTTCCTATTGAAAACATCACCTAAATGTTACATGAATTGAATCAACAGATATTTTTATCTTTTGCATCACTATTGAACATTACATTTATTTTAAGATTCATTTATACAGTGTCTAATGACAGTGCATTACTTTACTTTTTAAGTCTTGTTTAGGCCATGGACATGTAATACTCAAACTCACAAGCGGCTAACTTTGAGCAGTCAGTTTAAGTGTTAATGGAGACCATTAAGAGGCCAGGTTAAGAGTAAATGGGAGGCAAGACCTAAAATTGATAATATTGAAAGAATTTCTAAACTGAACTTCATAATGCAGAAAAGGTCATTAGAGGCAGTTGGGGGGGGGAGTCTAAATTTATATCACATTAAGAAATAATTTTTCTAATAATACCTTGACATACACTGTTTGACCGTTTTGTTATTAGTAATGAAAGAACATCTGTAACATCTGAAACTCCCTAGTTGCTGAGTAGCAAAACTACTATAGATGATCAGAACACTGTGAATCATCTTTATTGATTTTGTATTTTGTTTTGTGATCTTTCATGTTTTTTGTTGTATCCTCATGGCTTTGAAGTGACTTGTGCCAACGTAAAACAGATAAAAGAATCCTTTAATACATGAATTGAAATGACTCTAGTTTACTAAATTTAACATGTACACAGTTACATTTGGGATGATGTTTTAGCTAGTGTAAACGTACAGGCTATTCTCAGAGGTTTGTGAGCTACGAAGTTAATTTCAAGCCCTTTATATGCTGTATAAGTGTTAGCATGTTTTTTATTTTCTTGAAGATGGAAGAAGGTAAATAAAAGTACTCCGTTTGTTTTTAGCTGCAGACCAGTCCAGAATATGGGCAAGGAATAAACCCAATCAGCAGACTGGCTCAGATACAGCAGGCTAAGAAAGAGAAAGAGCCTGAGTACATCCTAGTGAACGAGAGAGGACTGCCTCGACGTAGGGAGTTTGTCATGCAGGTTTGTCAGGCATCCTTCTTTGGTCATAAAAAAACATTTCATTTAATGTTCTGGAATAATTTATCAAGCTGTCTCTATCAGGTGTCAGTCATTGGTCAGACTGCAGAAGGTATGGGTCCAAGTAAAAAGGTTGCCAAGAGGAATGCAGCAGAGAAGATGCTGGAGCTCTTGGGATTTAAAGTGCCTCAACCTCAGCTTCCCAAACCAGCACTGAAAACAGAAGAGAAGGTTCACTCTGAAACATTTATGTGCTTTTATTTGTGTGTCCGATTCCTTCCTACATCTAATACAGAGTGACATGGGGAATCCTGTGAGAATAGGGCAAATGTTACAGAAAAAACACTGACGTTGTGGACAGGGACAGATTTTAGTCAGCTATGTTTTCTGGTTGTTAGTTTTAGCTATGTTGCTTTGTAGTCCGTTTTATTTGAGGTCTTGTTAGTCTTTTGTACCTTGTACAAAAACTCGCTTTTCTTTTGTACCTATTGTAAAGCCACCTCTGAAAAAACCTGGAGATGGACGTAAAGTGACCTTTTTTGAGCCGGGCTCCGTGGAGGACGGGGGTCTGGGTAAGTGTCATAAAACGAAGCACAAAGTTTTAAAATGCGTCCACATGTGCTGTGACAATCCAGTTATGTATTGCTAAATTCAGTCCTACTTTAGGGAGCCACATTTGTTGTTCTCTACTAAAAGCTTTATTAAGAAAGTATCCTCCTAAACATTTTCAAAATTCTACAAGGTGCTCTCTTTGTAGTTCCAAAGGAGGAGGATTTTCGTGTGCCCTTCCACAGCCATCAGCAGCTTCCTGCTGGCATTCTACCCATGGTGCCTGAGGTGGCACAAGCAGTTGGTGCCACCCAGGGACCTCATACCAAGGATTACGGCCGCCCCAACCAGGCCAAGGCTTCACTGACAGCATTGATTGCCAACGAGCTGCTGTACGCTGGTATTTCCCCAACAGCTGAAGGCATATTGAAAGGAAGTAAAAACCTAGCAATGAGACCCCACGGCCCCTTCACTAAACCATCTGAACAGCTTGGATACCTGGCCACCGTACAAGGCCTACAGGTACTCTGTTAACAGCAACATATAGATCCATTCACAAACTAGAGGTTACTCCAACAGACTAAGAAAATAAAATACTCATTGTTGTACTTTGCCACCACAGGTAGAATACAAGGACTTTCCAAAAAACAACAAGAACGAATTTGTGTCTCTAATCAACTGCTCTTCTCAGCCGCCTCTTATAAGCCATGGTATCGGGAAGGATGTGGAGTCCTGTCACGACATGGTGAGTATGACACCGTACTTGCACTCCTTCAAAATGATTTTTTAATAAAGATCTACTACAATGGTTTATTTCGAGAAAATGCACTTTGCATGCAATGACTCATGGCACCCAACCCATCATATGATTCATGTTATTAACTTAATTTTATATATAATATGTAATTAATTATCTACCACCAGCAGCAAATACTGTTTTATCCACTTAAACATTTTAAAGCTTGGTTGTCATTTAATAGCTTGGTAATTTCTAGACGTCAAGCTGTTTTCCTTTGTTGGAGTTCAGAGACACGGGTAGTATTCCATCTGGAACCTTGTACTTGGCAACCAGGAGGCAAATCCACTCAAATGAAAAGCTATATTAACAAAAAAAATTTTACAGCGAACTTTACTCCTGCTGAGAGTATTTAAGTTCAATTGAAACTAAGCAATTTGATGCAGGCATAGAATTTTTTAAAAACTTTAACATGCTACTTTCTTCCACAGGCTGCATTCAACATATTGAAGCTGCTCTCAGAGTTGGACCAACAGTCCAGTGAACGGCCAGCCAACGGACCAATTTCTGGGTCAGTCTGTTGGGTTGGAAGGTTTTGAGTGAGAAAAGGATGCTGTGCACCACTTTGTTCATTTCTAATAGATATTAAGATGACTCAAGATGTCCAAGAAAAAGATCAATTAAAACCCTTTCTCTGTTTACTAAATGTAACTGTTTAGATGTGTATATTATATCATGGTCTGTCTGAATACTCAATTCTGATTGGCTGGAAGGTGTGCGTTAAAACTGTATATACCACAGATAGTTCCAGTCAGTTTAATCACCGTTCTAAATTAATGTGCGGCCTATAAACAACTGTAACCATAGTAACATACAGATAAACTCTCAGCTTCATTATTAGTAGAGATGTGGCACAGACACAGGTAATTCAGACATGCACAATCTCTCTGTCTCTCTCTCTCTGTCTCCCTTGCTCTCTAATAACTATTTACTATAATTCATTCAAATAAATTTAATTATTGCGTTACTTTATCTCTGTGTAAGATTTAGAGCAGGCAGAATTCTAGATCTAATGAAAATTATCCGTTATTTTTTTTAACTTGTCAGTGCTGGCAAGTGACCATGGTGTAAGCGGGATAATCCATGGCTCGGTGTGTTAGACAATTTTAATGCACTCCGCGGAAGTTCTTTGCCTCCATGTCGTGCATTAAAATCATGTAACGCACACCTAGCCGTGGATTATCCCTTACATAAAGGGAAGGTGTTACTGTAAGCTGCAGCTGAATAAAAAAAAAAAAAGTTTTACTAAATTTCCACCCTTGTTTTTATGTAGGTGCGGCAAACAAGACCTTGAAGGTGACACGTTGCTCAAACCAGCTAACTCAAGCACCATGGGAAAAACTCTGGATGGCGCTGTGTAGAATATCTGATTGGTGGTGCCATTTTGGAAACACTAGAGAAAAGACACGGGCAGAGTTCTGATTGTCTGCGTTCAAAAGCCTTGTTCACACAGAATTTTAACCTTTCTGAAATGTTGCAGTTTCACAGATCTAAACAAGGTTAACCGAGAAATTTCTTCTACTTGATGTTTAATTGTAATCATAGTTGTTTTGCTTCATCATATCCAGTGGGTTTTTTTTTTGTTTGTTTGTTTTTGATTGCAAAAATGATGTGAACTGTAACTTGAATATACAGCTTTTTTTTTCTTTGTTAAAAAGTAAGCCATTCTAATGTTGTATTTCTTTTTTTAATGCTTCATTATGAGCACGTATAGATGATGTGCAGCTATTGTGATGTGCAGTATGAAATGCTATGAGGATATGATGAAGCTAAGGCAAGAGCGCTCTGTCATATTGGATTTTCTCCAGTGCTTTTAAGGTGGCAACCATAAAAGCATTAATTTGCATTTCCATGTAGGACTGGGAAAGTATTTTCTTAATCTCTGTTTGATGTATGGTGGTGTCCTGTGATATGTGTGTGTGTGTGAGTGTGTGAGAGAGAGAGCGTTTGTGTGAGGGTTGTTAGGGTGTCCAGTTGTTGTGGTTAAAGCACGGTTCATAACCCTCTCCTACAGTCAAAATCATGCACTCTGTCCCACAGTGTAAATTGTTTTTCTGCCAGTTGGTTCCCATTTTTTCCCTCATGGAATGCAAGTAAAATTCTATTCTAAAATTGGTCTCTTGTTATATTAATGTGCAGATCACAGGAGAAATGATGAGGGACAGGAAATTGTGAAAGAATGTCCTGTTTAATAACAGCTGGTGTTAACGGTGTCATCAAAGTTTTTGACGTAGTCCTTTGGTTGATTTAGTCAATAACTCGCTAGGATTTGTCCCAGTCTGTCTGAAATCTGTTGAAATCTGTTGGTTTTCAGAATATCCTGTTTTGTCACTCCACCATGCCACCACACCAGTGTTACCCTCCACTTCCCTCAAGTTCTTCAACACACTCATTTAGGATACACAGAATACTAGAGGTTAAATAGATAGACATACCATTCAAGTTTCGTGATCAGCCAATGCAAAACCTGTCACTACCTGTTGAAAACAATTGTCCAATATTAGGCCATGTTTTTCAACCAATTAAATGAGCCATGGCAAGCCAGTTACAGACTAGCAGATGGATGTAGCATACAGAGTTACTGAGCTGCAAGAAAGTTTGTGAAGCCTTTCCAATTTTCTATATTTTTTGCATTAATTTGACCTGAATTGTGATCAGATCTTCAGCTAAGGCCTAAAACTAGATAAAGAGAACCCAATTAAATAAATGAGGCAAAACATTATAGTTCTTACATTTATTTATTAGTCTACAGGATTTTGTGGACTTTTTTTTGTGATTGTTGTGGCCAGAAATGCTTTATTTTGCTGTGGATTTTTTCATTATTTGCAAGGCTTTTGAGCTTTTCTTGCGAAAACTACTTGAATTGGCAAAACTGCAGTTGCAAAAATTGGCTTTCACATTGATGCTTGTTGGTAAATGAAACCTTTTAGCTGTATTCAGGTTTAAGGCAGGTTAATCGAAGAGGGCCTTGACTGAATACGTATTGTGATGCGGTCAAATGACGTGTATTGGCCCAAATCTGTGGCATTTTTTTTTTTAATTGCAAGCTCTTCCGAATATTGTGGACTTTGCTTGATTTTGCGTTAATTTACGATTTGTTGAGTAAACGTATCCAACATTAAATATCTTTGTCTGAAAAATTATATGAACCTCCAGGATTATGAGTTAATTTAAAGGGGTAATTGAAGTCATGTGTTTTAACCAAGGGGATGACAATCAGGTGTGAGTTCAGAAGGCCCTCCCAAGTTTCAAGAGCATAAACTTGGGTCTTCACTATCACAAGTTATAGTATTACAATATAGTAACTCAAAATAATTATGTTTTACAACCATGGTGAGCAGAAAAACACATCAGCATGCATAAATCCACTAACTGCTGTTTTGAGAGTGCACCCCTAGAATATTACTGTCATAGCCTGGGCTAGATATATTTTTTTATTATTTTATGATGTTATTATTCAAAATACATCTCAAGTGTAAACAATATTACTGTAAATTAAATGGTGCTATAAAGGATTTAATTCAACCTACAGATGAAATGTCACAATGTTTGCGAGGTACGTACCTCTCTGTCAACCTCTCTGACGAACACGGTGGACTACAGGACTGCACACTAATGCATCTCTGCATGTCACCTTGATCAAACTGGGGACTCTGGAGGTGTGAGACTGCAACAATTCTCACAGTATCACTATGCTGTCCTCAAAATAATAATATATATATATATATATTTTAAATAATGGAGCAGATAGCTGGTGAGTATTATGATCAGTCTGGACAATGTCTCCAGTCACTCACTAAGTGTGGCTGTGATATTTTTTTGACATAGTTTTTGATCATAACCTACGATCCCTCTGTTCTGTCTTTACAAGCTCGAGTTCTGTGTTTCCCAAAAAGTTTTTGCAAATGACCCCAAATGGAGTTTTCTGTGACTCCAACCCTTGACCACTCTACAACTTTTAAAATGACAGATTTATGATACAGGAATACTGTAACATTTGAACATTTTATTATTCTGGTCATAAACCCACAGAATGGTGCAAAAAACACTGATTGAGTGACAGTTCTGTGGGTGGAAACGCCTTGTTGATAAGAGAGGTCAGAAGTAAATGGCCAGATTGGTTCGAGCTGCCAGGGAAAATATAGTAGCTCAAAATAATCATGCTTTACAACCCTGGTGAGCAGAAAAGCATCTCAGCATGCACAAAACATCGATCCTTGAGGTTGATGAACCACAACAGCAAAAGACCACATTGGGTTCCACTCTTGTGAGCCAAAAACAGAAATCTGAGGCTAACATGGGCAGAGAGCCATCCAAACTGGACAGTTGAAGATTAGAAAAAAAGTCACTTGGTCTTTTACTGTTCACTTTAGATGAGTCTGTGCCCATGATAGCCTCAGATTTCTGTTCTTGGCTGACAGGATTGGAACCTGATGTGGTCTTTTGCTGTTGTAGCCTTCCATCTCAATGTTTGATGTGTTGTGAGTTCTGAGATTCTTTTCAGCTCACCACAGTTGTAAAGAATGCTTATTTCAGTTACTATAGACTTCCTGTCATCTCAAACTAGTCTGATAATTCTCCTTTGTTCTCTCTCATCAGCCTGCAGACCCTGATTACATAACTTGAATACATAACAATGAATGTGCCGGTGTAAGGGTATTCCTAATAAAGTGGATGGTGAGGTTACAATGTATTGTCTAAATTGGTGAAGAAGAAAAAAACAAACAATGCCCCACTAGAGGGCAGTAGTGACACAATTCTCTCACATGTAGAGCATTTATAAAACCAGATTCCATAAAATGATTTAAATCCAGACTCACATGTAAGAATGTTAAGATAATTAAAAAAATAAATAAATAAATTGTGGTTGTTGAATTTTAATGCTCCTTTGACTATCACTCCGTGGCTTGTTAATGGCTTGTTAATGAAAACATGAAATTGTTTAATCAAAACCAAATTAAACATCAAAATGAAACACTAGAAGGTCCTTATTAGTCCATATTAATAATTTTTGAACATTTTGTGACAAGTCAGAAGAAACAGTGCTTTGGGATAATGAAAAGCTTGCAGAACTGCTTTGAGAAAGGCTTCTTAGATTATAAGGCATTAATGTGCTCCTTCCTTCTTTTGGAAGGTTCTCTCTGCAGTGGAGATGGGTTTTGGAGACACATTCTTTGTCAAGATTCCTGCTCTTGCCCTCTTGTATACGGCTTTCTCTTTATCTAATTCAGAATAAATAATAACAACAACAACAACATTAGTAGTAGTAGTAGTAGTAGTAGTGGAGGCACAGTGGGTGGCATTGCTGCTACTCAGCTCCAGGGTCTCTGGTTCGATCCTGAGCTCAGGTTAGTGTCTGTGCAGAATTTCTGTGCATATTCTTCCTGTGTCCACATGGGTTTCCTCTGGGTTCTCTGGTTTCCTCCTACTTCTGAAAAAGCTTGCCAGAAGGTATATGTGACTAAGATAATTTATGTTCTGCAACGGATTGCTGTCAAATCTGTGGAGAATTCTCTTTCAAAATGCTCAGTGTTCCTGGGATCAGCTTCGGATCCATTGTGACCCTAACCAGAACTAAAGTGATTGCTGAAAGTGTAAATGAATAATAGTAATCTCATTAGTCAGACATTTCTTTGTCATTCTTCAGATAACATTTGAAATAAACAATCAAAAACACATTTGATTTTGTATTTTATTCAATGTTCAGCCAGTCAAAATGGGGAGGGTATTTTTTACTGAAAAGAAACTTAAAGAGAACAGGACATTTTGACATAATTTCCTATTTCTTTACAAGACAAAGTATTATCACATATAGAACAAGATAGAACTCCAGAAGTACGACATGCTTCAAATGACATAACACATACAGAAACAACAGCATAGAAAGTTGACAGGTAGAAAGTTTACAAAACACACAGCCTTTAGACCTACAAACAACACCATAAAGGATTTTAGGGGACTGGGGGGTGTAAACAATTCTCTCTTTTGTTTTTGTAAATTCCCTGGAAATTAAATTATGCAGTTTTTTTGTCTTTTACAATGATCAAATGCATATTCAAATTAACATCTGTTTTAATTAGCCCACATTTACTTTTTTTTATCCATTATAAGAGTGGATTAAAAAAAAATGGTCATGTGATTGTGCTCAT
This sequence comes from Stegophilus panzeri, assembly GCA_024331685.1. Taxonomy (NCBI): domain Eukaryota; kingdom Metazoa; phylum Chordata; class Actinopteri; order Siluriformes; family Trichomycteridae; genus Stegophilus; species Stegophilus panzeri. The sequence goes on from JANDJT010110574.1 coordinate 10,176, forward strand.
GGTTGACACCTGAAACACAGCTCACGAATACTGGCTCTATGAGCCTTTTCATATAAAGTAATATTAAGGGGAAAATAATTCAATTCTAAATCTCTGTATTTTTCAAATAACGGTGAACTGAAAACAATGGATAAAACTTATTATTATTATTATTTTTTTTATCACAGTTTGACCCATAAAAGGGATGAATGTTTTATCGGATTTTATTTTACCTTTAAAATGTTTTGATTGTCATCACTGTTTGCTGACTGTTAACTCAAACATTTTCACACTGAAAATATTTATAAACAGTGTCTGACAAAAGGCTGAAATGTTGTTGGTTTTTTTTTTTTTTTTTTTTTTTTTTTTTAGGAATATTAAAAACAGCTGTAAAAGATCCACTTCAGAATTCAAATCTAACATATCATAATAAAATAATGCTCTGCCAATAGTTATGGACTACATAAGAAGCTTTTCCCCCCAATTAACCATACAATAGAAACATTATCAGGGACTATTTATATGTATTTATACAGTGCCCTCCACTAATATTGGCACCCTTGGTAAATACAAAGAAATTACAAAGAAGGCTATGAAAAATTGTCTTTATTGTTTAACCTTTTCGATCTTTTGTTAAAAATAAAACACAAAAATACTCAGTACTCATTAATTTCAGACAATTGCAAACACAACACAGGTTTATCAAAAAAATTCTTCGTTAAATATAGGTGCGCGACTATTCTTGATAATTCATATGAAAAAATATATTTGAAGAATATTCCCATTGATATTTTACATTTTTTTTAGTATACCTGGGTGACTAGGAACAGGAAATTGTTCAACCATGACTTCCT
>JANDJT010110591.1:0-11008 GCA_024331685.1 Stegophilus panzeri
TCAACAGATATTAAATGAAAACCTGACTGCCTCTGCCAGAAAGCTTAAAATGGGCCGTGGTTGGATTTTCCAGCAGGGGACATTGATCCAAAACATACACCAAAATCAACACAAAAATGGTTTACTGACCACAAAATCAAGGTCATGCCATGGCCATCCCAGTCCCCTGACTTGAAACCCATGGAAAACCTGTGGGATGAACTGAAGAGGAGAGTCCACCGGTGTGGACCTTAAAAATGTGAAGGATCTGGAGAGATTCTGTATGGAGGAATGGTCTCAGATCCCTTGCCATGTATTCTCCACCAACCTCATCGGGCATAATAGGAGAAGATTCAGAGCTGTTATCTTGGCAAAGGGAGGTAGCACAAAGTATTGACTAAAAGGGTGCCAAGAATTGTTGCACACTTGTATTAACAAAAATATTTGATTTTGGATAAATCTGTGTTGTGTTTGCAGCTGTTTGATCTCCATGAGAGCAGAGTATTTTTGTGAATTTTCTGAACAAAAGATCAAAAGGTTAAAGAATAAAGACAATTTTTCACATCCTTCTTTGCTCATCTTTACCAAGGGTGCCAATATTAGTGGAGGGCACTGTAGATAATCACATTTTAAGATATACCGTCTTTCTCTCCTGTAAACATTTTCTCTTACTTGTCTACCTGTTATTTCTAATGGTTGTTAATCACCTTGTAAAGTTACTGCCCCAACCGCTGTGCTCTCAGTGGAGTAGCCTCACGCTCTGAAGGCTTATTAGGCCTCATTGTTTGTCCCATAAGGATGCAGGCGCAGTAGTGGGAGATCAATAATCTTGTGGCTTTAACAGCTATCATTAGAGAATGCAATTGAGTGAGTTAATTCATTGAGTTGAATGCTTTCAATGATCATTCCTTATGTAGAGTTTAGTGAAGCCAACTGCACTTATCAGGTAACTTCATGCTCTCTCTTCCCTACTCTTTTTTTTTTACCTCTTTTTCCTCTGTTTCTGACTTGCTGTCATTTTCTCTGTCAACTCTTCAATCTCTATTTATGTCTCAGTCTGCCCTATCTGTCTTGTACTGACTGCTTTATTTCTACACACTCCTCTCTCTTTTATGTGTCACTCCATTTTTCCCTCAGTTTCTCATGATGTTTTTTCTTTCATTTTGTTCTTCAGTATGTCTTTGGCTGTTTCTGTCTTTCTGTCTCACCCTGTCTTTTCCCCTCTGTGATTGCTTACTATCTGCATCTTTCTCATGTGGACCTCTCTCCTTCTTTTTGTCCTTTATCATTGTTTTTCCATGTTTCTCTCTCCATGTCTGATCTCTTTCTCTCTGCACTGCTCTCTCTTTTTCTCTCTGTGTATACCTCTCTCCTTTTCTTAGTCCATCATCCTCCCCAACTTTTGGGTGACCCTCCTGGCCTCTTATTGCCATGGCAACATCATGCTGTCTCTGTGGGCTACATCTTTAATTACTTTTAAACAAATGTGAGTCTTTTCTCCTCTCATCTTGTTTAATATTTGCTGGCAGTGGCGAAGTCCCCAGGCGCGTCCGACCCTGATTAGTGCACGCTGCCGCTATTTGCATAAGAAAAGTGAGTCGTGTTTGCGTTAGCGACCCTAGAGGAAGATTAGCAACATTAGCATTCCGCAGCTGACAGGCCTCAAGCGTATTCTAGGTGCCGTTGGTGTCACCTTTCTTATTCTCCATAAACACGCATGCAGATGCAAGTACTCACAGTGAGTGGACACTGCTGTCAAGATGATTTTGAAGGCAGGTGGTCGCACCAGATAAATTAGCACATAGTATATGAAGATGTAACCACTGTGCCCCCGAGCAGGTGGTGTGTATTTGCAGTGGAGTTTTAGTTCTGATATTTAAGAGGGTGTGAAAGTGTTGATGCGCTGGAGAGAAAGATGAGGGTCTCACCTCTATTATCAGGAGGCTGGAGGAAAACACCCACTGTCCTGCTGCCCCTGAGCTTTAACTCACAGTTTCAACTCGGCTGTTGTGATTGTGTGTGTGCTATAACTACAGTATTCTCAGTGGGACGTATATAGTGTTAACCTATGCATGTGCACTGAGGGGCGAAAAATTGTCCACATCGGTATTCAGACTTCAGAATTACCTGTGGCCTTCAATGCATTCGTCAAGGCAGAGATGTCTCTCAGTCAATCTGTTGTTAACACTTTGAACATAAGTGCATTTTTCATCTACTTCAGTGAGAAGTGCAGCATCACTGTCTGACTATTTGATGTAAGCACAATATTTAATCCTGCAGTTTACTTTCCATAAGCTTTATGCTTTCTTAAACAGATAGTAGCAAATAGTACTCTGTGCTAGGGATGGGTAGATTAATACAGACACATGGATACTTTCGATCTGGACACTACCTTGAGCCTAAAAATCTATCCTAATATAAAAAATATAGATAACGAGTGAGGAAAAAAAGAATGTCCGTCTTGTCCCTTTGCCCGCTGGTCCATTTCATACACACACAAAGAGACAGGCAGACATGCAAAAATGAACGAGAGGGAAAAGAAACGTATCAGTGTTATTCCACGCCCATGGAAAAAAAAAAAGGTCATCAGCGAGTGTTCTTTCGAAGAAAGTTGTAGAAACGCAACATCTTACAGCCAGTTCTGTCTCAGTTCTACAGATCCAACATCAAGAGCATCTTAATCTCATTCATAATTATGTGCTTCAGTTCAGCATCTTCCTGCTCAAAGGCCAGACTGCAGGGCATTGTGCAGACAGTAGAAAGGCTAACTGATCAGCAGCAGCTCTCAGTGCAGGCACTGCGTGACATCAGTGAGCCATGGACTTCACACGCCCAGGGAATTATGTTTTAGAAACTCCCTACAGGCAAACGGTAATAATTTGTCAGAACCAGAATCATTTGACATCTGAACATGTTTGGTTTTTTTTCCTCAATGATGGACACACTTCTCAGTTAGACATCAATAACCATAAGCAGAACTGACCTTCCCTTACCATATACAACATACACATCGGTCTCCTCTGAAAGTATGGGAACGGCAAGGCCAGTTCTATTGTTTTTGTTATAGATTGAAGACTTTTGGATTTGAGAGCAAAAGATGAATATGAGATGATGGAACAGGAATATCAGCTTTCATTTCCTGATATTTACATCTAGATGTGTTAAACAACTTAGAAAAGTTTCTTGTTGAACAGATGTGCCCTGTTCGGTTGATTGTTTAAACAATAAATAGCTCTGAATGTTTGCTCTTGGTTTGAGCCCTGAGTTTCACCTATAAAGACTGCATTTGTTGTTAAAAAAGGATAAACCAACATAAAGACCAGATAGCTGTCTATGGGAGAAAAGCAAGACATTATAAAAGATGGAAAATGTATCAGAGCCATTGCACAAGCATTGGGCATAACCAGTACAACAATTTGAAATGTCCTGAAAAACCATCAGACATCAACACAAGAAGACTGTGCAAATTATTGTATCAGCATAGTCTTATATTGCTCGCTACTGGGGCATGGTTTAGTGGGAGTTTGCAATGAAGGGGTGTGATTTCGGGGACAAACCATGCAGGTGATGGTTGATATGGCATACCTGTATTTTATATTTAATTTTATGTTTTCTCTCTCTTTGAGCAGTTGATCTGTGTGGCCCCGACTTGAGCAGAATAAGCAGCGAGTGCTCGGAAACGCTACACTTTTACGTTCTACTATTATGTTACTGCACAGTGACCATGCCAAAGGGCATGATTACCAATAAATCAAAGCTCATATGTTCTAACCATGGGTCTGATGTGTTCTCTAATGAATCGTTACAAACACTGCAAAAAAAATCTTAACAAAGGAAAATATCTTGAATTTAGCCATATTTATCTAGTATTTCCTATTATAATTCCTTAGATTTATATAGCGCTTTTCTAGTCACTCAAAGCGCTTTACATTGTACGAAGGGGAAATCTCCTCAATCACCACCAGTGTATAGCATCCACCTGGATGATGCAACAGCAGCCACAGTGCGCCAGAACACCCACCACACACCAGCTATTAGTGGAGAGGAGAGAAGAGTGATGTAGCCAATTCAGGGATGGAGATTACTACGGGGCCATGATAGATAAGGGCCAATGGGGGAATTTCACCAGGACACCGGGGTTATACCCCTACTCCTTTACGAGAAATGTCCTGGGATTTTTAATGACCACAGAGAGTCAGGACCACGGTTTAACGTCTCGTCCTTTAATAAGATTACAGTTAACCGTACATAAGATCATTAAACATATTTCTAGACATTTATACTCATTTCAACCGTTACATGTTCTTGTTCTATTGGCAGATCATTTTGCTTCTTTGTAGAAATGATCCGGCAATAGAAAAAGACAATTTAATGCTTGAACTTATTTATAAAAATGCTGAGAATTATTTACTAATCTTATATTTGGTTTGTTGTAATAGAATTGGAAATACTAGGTAAAGCTGACTATATTCAAGATATTTTCCCTTGCTAAGATGTCTTTTATTTTGTTTGCAGTGCACTGGTATTGCCCAACCCTGCTGCATGCTGACTGAAAAGCTCTCAGTAGTGATACTTCTAGTTCATTATGTGAAAAATTGAGCTTTCCTTCCTTTAGCCTGCTACCATTAGTATAATTATTAGGATCTGCTGTGTACAACTGGTATTTTATAGACTGGCACCCGGTTAATTTGCAGCAATCTGAGCTAGGTTTAATAAGGTCTATATAATTACATCTAGGACTCATGACTTTGAACCCCAATATGTGCAAAAGTCTTAGTCCTAAGGGATAGATTTTGTGGAGGGAATTTGCTGGAATGGTTTTCAAAGCATCTTGGAGAATCTCCTTCAGCTCTCCTGGAGACTTTCACACTTTGTCACACTTGTTTCTGTTTGCAGGTTAAAAAAAAGAGTGGCAGCCTCTCGTCTTCTCTCTTTCTGCGTGTTTGTGTGTGTGCCATTAGTCATCGAGCAATGACATAACACTGTGTTTGAATAGCACTGGTTTTAGTGTCAGTATCCGTGTCAAGTCAGTCTCTTTGTTTTTGTGTTTCATTTCACCAAGTTTGCCTTTGTTTCTTCTTTCTCTTTTTCCCTTCCTCTAGCTGGATGCTCTGACTCTCTCATTAAAGAGTTGCATCATTTCCGGGTCCTGGGAGATGAGCAGGTGGGTTGTGAACATTAAGCTCTAAATGTAGACACACACACACTTGCTGTCTCTCAGAGGACAATATTGACAGGTTGTCCTATCTGACAGCTTCTTAATAGGCTCGTCTGCTGTTTCTTCATGCCACTCAATAAGTCTGCTCCAAGCAGCGAGCAGCTTTCTGTCACCTCCACTCCTTTCTGTTACTATCTCTCCATCTCTCTAACCCAAGACCACCATCTGCCTCACAACAGGTTTTTCATCAAAGTTTTTCTTGTACTTCACAATTATTTGTGAAAGCGTTTCCAAAGCGAACATTTTGAGCTCCATCAAGAAGGCCAATTCTCCTTTGTTGGCTTTAGATTACTGTACTGTGGCAAATGTGTGGCTCTCTCATTATAGTGCTCTTTCTCTCTCTGTCTCTTCATCTCTTTTGTCTCAGAACTCTGCTGTGTTTGTCTCTAAACACTATCTTTGAGCTCTCTCTCTCTCTCTCTCTCTCCCAGTATGAACGGTACCAGCGCTATGCGGCGGAGGAGTGTTTGCTGCAGATGGGGGGAGTTCTTTGCCCTGCTCCAGGCTGCGGGGCGGGTCTCTCCCTCGAGGATGAACGCAGGAGGGTGCAGTGCGAACTGAAAGATGGCCTCGGATGTGGGGTGAGTCACTCTCCTCCTGCAAAAATATTAACATCTTAAACATCTCTGAAACAGAAAAACTACTCCTGTAATGTTCATTGCAGCTCATTTCCCATCATTTATGTCGTCCGTTACAGCTTTTAAATCTGTAAATTCATTAAACGTTTGACCTTAGCGCTTGCCTGATTCCCTGATAACCTTCAGAGGAAAACTCTTTATTTTTAAATTAATCTTTAGACATATAAATGCAGCAGCATCAATGCAGGGCCAAATCACAGTTTTTAATTCTATTATATAGTAGGTAAGTATGCGGTTTCGGATGCAGCCCATGGCTTCAAGCAGTCGTCTATTTGCACGTACAGCATGACAATTAACTGCACTTGAAGCTTTCGTAAAGTTACAAATGAAACAGAAAACTGTATACGGTACCATAACGAAGACGAACTGTATGTTGATGCATGAAATGCTGGAGGGAACGTTGGACGGCGTGGCATGGGGACGTAATGACGTGTGCTGTTAATCACTCTATGTTCTATAACATGTAAAACAGGAACATGAAAGGAATATTCTAAAAGCAACTCGTGTAAACACCTTAATCACAATATTGTCTTATTCAGAATAAGGTCAATAATTAGATTACTGCTGTCCATGTAAACTTAGTCATTGAATGTAGATTTAGATCCCTAATGAGCAAGCCAGAGGCAACAGTGACGAGGAAAAACTCCCAGAGTAAAGGAACCAGATTCAAAAAAGAACCTCTTCAGGGTGACACAGGATAGTGGGATTATAAATCATTAGAGTACAAAGGATGTTCAGTATCAGCATAGTATGAATAAGAGACCTGAGATGAGCACAAGACATCTCATGATCTCATCTCATCTTTATTATTACAGCAGCAGTTCTTTGATGCACATCTACAGTATTCCGGTGTGAGTCTATCCACTGAAGCAAGGGTGAATATACTGATCTTGCCAAATGTAAATGTTTAGAGTATCCATGTGGGACCATCCACAGCAACAGAAGTGAGTCACAAGTGCAGAAGCAGAGAATCAGTATGTTAGAATACAGAGGCAAAGTTGAAGAAAAATGTTCTTACATCATTTCTTGATGATAGATACAGTTACATGAAAACCTTGACTGTATAATTGCACATGGGTACATTGGAAAGCCCAAACTCTACATTCTACCATGTTTGTTATTGGGCTGTATGATAATCTCACAATCATGTGAAAAAATAAGTACACCCCATGGAAAATGTTGGCTTTTTTGACAAGCAAATGTTCGATCTTCTTTGAAACAATGCCTGTTAATAAAGTTGGTGTTTATGATTGGGTGCCAGTGATTAGAATCTGCTTAGGGAGTGCAGGTGGAACCTATCTTATTTATATCCCTCTCATATCTAGTGTCTGGTGTTCCCTTTGTTGTTGAGGTGTGTGTTGTCATCATGCCAAGATCTACAGAGTTCTGTGAGGCCTTCAGAAAAAAGGTTGTGGATGCCTACGAGTCTGGCAAGGGATTTAAAGTGCACCTGTTATGGTTTTGAAACGTGCCTAGTTTTGTTTTAAAAGTCTCATACAATAGATTTCCATGCATCCAAGGTCAAAAAACACTTTAATGTGCTCACAATTTAAACTGCAGCATTACCTTTTTTCCCAGTGTCACAAATGACTCGCTAAATGATTCGTTCTAAAGGATTCATTCTAAACTCCTCCTTTCAGAGAGCATACTCTGCTCTGATTGGTCAGATGTCCCAATCTGTTGTGATTGGTCTACCGCTGTCAGTGTGTGTCAAAAAGGAAACGCCCACTACCATAATGAGTTTCAGCTCTGTCTGTTCATGAGAAGTCACTGAAGACCAGAGGCGGGGCTTTTTGTTACAAACCTATGTAGGTTAGTACAGGAAGTAAGTCTGGAATTACTAACGATTTCTGATAGTGCCTTTTCATGATTTTCTCTGCGTCAGACAATACAAATATGAAGCATAAAATTGTGCAGCATTAAAATATTTCAAGTAATTATATGTAATTTTAGGGAACTTTACAGCCCTACTGTGTATAAGGGAACCTGATATCTTTATAGGTTTTACGTATTTCTCCCCATTTTCCCTCTGCAAACTCAGATGCACTACAGACTATAATGGTGTTATCATATCCACCATCAAACACTCCTTTGGTTTATTTCTGACACACATCATGGAGAATATTGAACAGCGCTGCTATTCTCTTAGACTCGCTGATAAAGGTTTGAGAATCAGGTAAACAGAGTAGAAGCTCAGTGCAGTCTCTGCATGCAGGTAAGTCTTTCTGCTGGTGGTTCAAACTGGGACAAAAAGTAGAGATGAACTTCTACCCAGTACATCACTGCATCCCTGCACTGATAATGTTTGTATTTGCAAACATGCAATCAGTCAGCACTAATAACTGCCAAACAGCACACTAATCTTTAATCAACTGGCTAATTAGAAAACATCATGCAAATGGTGTGGCAATTACATCTTAATCGCTGTATGATTGGACAATAAAACGAGCAGCAGAGGGCAAGGAAGTCCCCATAAAGTAGAGGGGTCGGAGGTCACTGAGCAGATGGGGAAATGCACTATTAGTGGGCAGACTGATAGCAGGGTTAAGAGTGACCTGAATTTGGGGGCAAAACCATTATGAAAATATTATAGATTCAGAATGTTGTTCAGAGCATCAGTCTCCAAGCTTCTCTCAGCGTGTATATATACAGTCATGTGAAAAAAAATAAGTACACCCATGGAAATTGTTGGCTTTGACATATTTGGACAAGCAAACATTTGATCAACTTTGAAACAGTATCTATTAATGAAGTTGATTTTTTTAATTTTATTTCCATGAGATCAGAGTATTTTAAAGGTTAAACAATAAAGACAATTTTTCACAGCCTTCTTTGCTCTTATTTACAAAGGGTGCCAATATTAGTGGAGGGCACTGTACACATTTATTCAACAGAAATATCAATAGATTTGTGATATTCTTCTATGGGGAAAAAAAGTACACTCTCAGCCTAGAAGCTAGAAGAAAGCTAGAAGCTTTAGCAGAAATAACTTCTTGTAGGTGTTTTGCATAATTGTCCACCAGGCTTGCTGGAATTTCTGACCACTCTTCCATGCAATATTCTTTCAGTTGCAAGACATTTGAGAGTTTTCTTGCATGTACTGCCCGTTTCAAATCCTCCCACAACATTTCAATGGGATTCAAATCCAGGCTTTGACTAGGTCATTCCATAACCCTCCATTTCTTCTTTTGAGCCATTCCTTGGTGGATTTGCTAGTGTGCTTAGGATCATTATCCTGTTGAAAGGTCCACTTTCAGTTAAACTTCAGCTTTCGGACAGATGGCCTCACATTCTTCAAGCACTCTCTGATATGATGCAGAAATCATAGTTGAATCAATGAATGCAAGTTGTCCAGTCCCTGAGGCAGTGAAGCAACCCCAAACCATAAAAATTCTACCACTGTGCTTCACAGTTGGTATGAGGTGCTTCTCCTGCAAAATTGTCTTTGGTCTGCGCCAAACATGCATGGTGTTACTGTGACCAAACAACTCTATCTTTGATTTGTCTGTCCAGAGCACATTATTCCAAAAGGCCTGGTCTTTACCTGTATGCTCATTGGCAAACTGTAGTTTTGCAAAGGCTTTTTCCTGGCACGCCTCCCATGCAAGTCAAATTTGTGCAATCTCTTTCTGATTGTAGAAGCATGCACTTTGACACCAACAGTTGCAAGACTTACTAGCAGATCCTGTGATGAAATGTCGGGGTTCTTGGAGATTTCTTTTTGCATCAGATGGTCTGCTCTTGGGCTGAATTTTCTGAGACAGCCAGTCCTGGACAAGTTGGAAGTCGTTTGAAATCTAGGTCATTTGTAGATTATTTTCCTTACAGTGGAATAATGTATTTCAAATAATTTGGAGATCTTTTTAATACACATACTGTATACAGCCGGTCTTTTAATGCCATATGGCTGGTCAACAAATAAAGTACATGAGACAATACATAAAACCGTAAACAGTCTTGAACAAGAAAAAACAGAGGCTGGAATATGGATTTCGCTACAGGAAAGAACAAAACAAAACCTCAAAAAGTTTCCCTAAAGTTAAGCATTAGTTATCTAACTGAAATCAAAAGGAACACAAAAGTGGCTAACTACTCTAAGTTTGTCCATTAACAGAAATGACAGTGATTGACATCTGTCCCTTACCTAGATAAAGGGACGTCCCTGCATGGTGAGATGTATTGGCGCGCCCCTATTTCTCTTACCAGGCCTCAAAACCAAAAATGTGCTTCTGGTAGCAGCAGTGGTCATTTAGTACACCTTTAAATGATAATTTACGCATGTAGAATATTAACAAACATTGGTGGGTGCAGCAACGACCGCTTAGTAATACTCCAGAGAAGCAGCGCATAGTCATGCATCACTTCAGGTATTCCTCGACCTGCACACAGGGAAAACAAGCAGAGCGCGCCTACTTGCTCTTGCACGTAATACAAGCAGCAAGAGTCATTTGGCCAGAACGTTTAACAAGCAAGCATGCCAATAGCCTTATGTTATTTGACTAAACTGAAATATTGTAAAAATTTAAATTGTATTCAAACATGGAAATTTGTTCTGTTAGCCTTAATACATTGCTGTAAATTCTCAATTAAAATTTATTCAAATAAGTTAACCATCTAGTAAATAAATAGAAGTGGGAATATATATATATATATATATATATATATATATACACACAGACATCATTCATTCGTTTTTCTTCTGCTGTCATGGTGAGATGGTCATTTCTGTCCCCATCCACAGAGTCCAGCTCCTCCTGGGATATTCCCAGATGTTCCCAAGCCAACTGTGAGATATAATCTCTCCAGCATGTTCTGGGTCTGCCCCGAGGTTTATGTCCAGTATGACATGCCTGATAAAGCTCTCCTTGATTGTCAAGCTCCTCACCCTATCACAGAGAATAAGCCCAGCAACTGTGCGGAGGAGCCTCATTTCCGCCACCTGTACTGGTAGCCTTATTTTTTTCGATCTCTACCTGCAGCCTCTTGATCATAGGCGAGGGCAGAGACATAGCCTGACCAGTAAACAGAGAGTTTCATCCAAAGACTCGGCTCATTGACCTGCTCCGTTTGTCAATCTCTCACTCTCTTTTTCCGTCATTTGTGAATCACTATTAATACTGCTGTAGTAGTGAAAGAGCACCATGGTTTTGTGTGTGTGTGTGTGTGTGTGTGT
>JANDJT010111344.1:0-10977 GCA_024331685.1 Stegophilus panzeri
CATGAGCTCACATCTTTTCTGTGGGCTTGAGAAAGCTTGGTGGTGCCCATCTCCTCTCCAAGCATGAGCTTACAGCAACTGGTATCCCCAAGCAGTCTCCCATTCAGGTACTAACCAAACCTGCTTAGCTTCTAAGATCAGACGAGATCGGGCATTCTCAGGCTGGTAAGGTAATGTATTTAAAAACATGTTTTATCCCGTTAGAATGCTTTGTAACTATTTATCATTATAATGCACATTATATAGATATAGAAACATCTATAAACATTTATAAAAATGGTTTATTTAATTTAAAGATTAAGCTTGTGAATTTTATTTAGTTACATTACATTAAATTACATTAGGGAAACACTTGTATTTAAGACATATCGCATGTTCGCATATCCCAACCTGTATGTAGATTGGGGTCAGAGCGCAGGGTCAGCCATCACACAGCGCTTCTGGAGCTGACAGGGTTATGGGTCTTGCTCAAGGACCCAACAGCAACTGTGTAATGGACCTTTTAAGTCAGTGTTTTAAAACTTAACTCAAACTAAAGATGTGTTTATCTGGTGTGTATCTTATGAATCAACTCCTAACTACCACCTTTTATTTGCATCATTATTCAAAAGTTATGAGGTTTAAATGCTTTTTGAATACAACATAGTCATATGTAAATACTATCAAAGGCACATAATTTGGTTTCATTTTATGTTTGCATTAACAAAAAAACCATGACTGTGTTAATGATAATTCTTTAATTACAATTAGTACATACACACACATATATTTTTGAATATACAGAGGCTGTGTGTTTTTGTGTTTATTGTTATATGTAGCGTGTTGTTCCAGGTGAAACATAATTTTCTTTTAACTGTGCGTCACAGTATATGGTAAAATGACTATAAACTTTTCTTCATTTCTGGAATTTTATTGACTAGTGTTTGTTAATGGTCACCATTTTATTTCCACACACTAAATATGCCTTTGCTATTACCATGAGTCCCGGTCAGCATCACAGTTGCAGAAGTAGTTCATGTTGATGCAGTTTTCCTCCTGGCTGCAGACACACTGCTGAACTCCAGGTAGAAAACCTCCCCAGTATGTCCTTCTCTCACCCTCACGCTCCAGCCACCATGATAAAGGAGCACCATCTGTAGAATAAAAATATACAAGTGTAGCAATGGCTTTAAAACAATTATACACTGGGAAACTGACCAGGTAGGATATCTAAGTTTTTTTAAAAGTATACAAATGGTATTTTTTCCAATTGTATCATGGTGGCTTAGTGAGTAGCACTATTGCCTCACAAGAATAAGTTTCTAGGTTCCAGTTGCAGTGGTACAGGTCATTTCTCTGTAGAGTCTGCATGTTTCATACATGTCTGCTTGGGCTCTGGTTTCCCTCTATAGTTCGAAACATTGCAAATAAGGTGAATTTAAGATAATAGCTGAGATATTAGTTTGTCCATGTCTGTGTTTGATCTAAGTTTGTGTATTGATGTATTTTGTGTAAAACAGGGCATATTGGTATGTCTTTTCTATCATACTGATAGGAAAATACTCTTCATCAGTCATAAGTCTTTGAACATTACTGTACAATACATTAATCAGCATGTTCCTTAATATTCCCAATATGTTTTTCTTAAATATAATCAAAGAATAAATGAGATATTAAAATCCAAATAAATAAAACCTTTAGTCAAAACAGTATTGCATGTCTGGGCACCAATCTTGGTCAATGCATCAAAGGATGTCTAATTGGACATCAAAGCTGTTAATTAGGGCTGAGGTCAGATCTATGTCCTAACTAATAAAGTATTCTTTCATCCAAGCAATTCATTACATATTTTCCCATTTTTAAATTTTTTTATAGACAAACACACGGACATATACAGATGCACACTACAACTATTTCCCTTTAGATATCCCAGTTTGTTTGGAAGCTGGGGTCAAAGTGTGGATTCAGATTAGACCTTGTTTAAAAGTCTAACAGTGGCTTCAAGGCAGAGCTGGAATTTAACTTATAGCCTAAAGCTCTATCCACTGGATTGCAAAACTTTTACTGCACATTGTTTTATTTACATTTAAAACTGTAGTGACTAAAGTTCTGAAAAAAAAATTATTTTACAAAAAGGATGGCATGATCTCACTAGCACAACAATTAAGCAAATAATTCTATATACTTCTATGCTGATGTCTATGCTTTAACAAAATTACCTTCAAAATTAAGAAGAATATAATTTTGTCTACAAAATGTAGTACAAAACAATGCACAATAAATATATGGTAAAATATTAGAATAACACTGGACATGCCTATGGCTTATTTAGACATGGACTCCCAGACTTTATCAATATCGAATTCCCTAATACCCAATCACACACCATACCTACATTCAGTATAACCAATTTATCAACTACACACACCTGAAATTATTTAAAAACATATTATTTAAATCAGTGTGTTTTATTATATTATTATTTTAGTGTGTAGCTTTAACAAACTTTTTCTCATGTTACAATCTCCTGGTTTTGACTCTTGATTGTTTCTCATTTCTCCTGATTTCAAGTTCAACCTTTCTGGTTTTATTTGTCTGTTTTACTGTTCTTTAAGTTTTTGACACTTGCTTATATTTTTGACTATGATTATGCCTTGCCCATTGCTGCTGTTTCTTCAGGTTTTGCTGGTATGTCTGTTTATCTGTGTTTATCATGTCAAGTTCTTTTCTGCTAATAACAATTGCATTAATAAAAAACAATGGCCTAGACCATGACTGGCCAACCCGCAGCCTGCTGGGTGTCTATTTGTGGCCAGCAGAGCATATGCACACATTTTTTACTTTTAATGTACACAAACCACCAAAAGAACATTCCAATGTGCATAGATCATACTATATTTAATAAAAGAAAGTATCTCAGTACATGTGATTCAACTATCGTGACAATTTCTTTTATGATATATTCTTTTACCAATCACAACGTTAAGCTGATTTTAAAAAGCGTGCCGATCTGCGCGTGCATGGATAGCTGTTAGCTCATTGGTCGTGTTGCGTGAGCGCAACCGCCATTCTGTAGCAAGCTTGCGACGTAGTCTGGTGTGTAATCGCTACCATTGTGTGCGTTATATATAATATCATGTCTACTTTTTAGAGTGCAGTGAAGGTAAGCAAACCCAGCTTTTATTTTTCTTAAATAAATATGTTTGATTATCATTGTGTTATATCTCCTTTAAAAAACAGTTATTTCTTGTTTGCTTTGAATAATAAAGAAAAAAATGTTGTTCAGCCTGCTAACAAATCTCATCTCTAAAATTTGGCCTGCCTGCTAGAAATGTTGGCCACCCGTGGCCTAGACAATAGATGGGCAATTATTTTCTAAATGTGGCCAAATAAGAAATGGTCAGACTAAAAGGCTCTAATTTAACCCTGCATCACATTAATTGTATATTAATATGAAAAACCATAAACAGCATGGTCTTGACAAGCTGGTAAGACATGTACATGTATATATTACATTTTTTTCCTGCAAACTAAATATCATCTTCAATTAATTATTACTCTCAGAAGTCCATATTTTGTTTACCTTCCTTTTTTAAAAATGAAAAAACATACAGGGCTGAAATCCAAAATTTTCGGAGGGCTAAAATTTCCTTTTAACCAGCTTGTGTAGTTCAGTCATGCAAGCATATCAATTTATTCATTGCATCATGATGCACATAAATAAAAAAACAATTTTACACACAGCACAACTTTAGTCCACATGAATAAAGAAAAATTATTTTAAAAATTGTCTTTATATTAATTAACCTTATGAGCTGGTCAGCGTTAATCAAAGGGTAGAATGTGACCTATGGTCCGTACAATGCTCAGGTCTGGACTAGACATAACTCCTATCTCAAACTCATTGAACATTGACTGGGCCTTAGTATAACAGGCTCCACATTATTAGGCTTTTAACAAGCTTTTGGAAACATATGCCAAGTAATATTACTGGGATCTTAGCTTATATAGATAAATAGATAGATATATAGATAGACAGAGAAGATGGATAGATAGATAGATAAGATAGATAAGATAGACACTTTATTTATCCCAGGAGGGAAATTTAAGCAGCCAGTAGCAAACATATTTATACATATGACACAACACAAGCACAAGCTCACAGCACAAAAAAGATACGACCCCCCAAAAAAACCTCCAAGTCAGTTAGTCTCATGTGTGCTTTTTTTCTTTCTGCCCAATTGAAAGAGTTAAAGGGACTGATTGCTCTGGGGACAAAGAACCTTCAATAGAGCAGCTGTGAGAAAGCAGCCTGCTACTAAACCTGCTCCTCTTCTCCATGATGATGGTGTGCAGTGGGTGACCATTATTGTCCAGTATGGAAAACAGTTTGGAGAGAGTCCTTCTCTGTTACTCTGACCAGTAAGTCTAGATCAGCTCCAACAACTGACCAGGCTCATCTAATCAGCTTGTCCAGTCATCTTTCATCTCTCTTCTCAATGCTGCCACCCATTTTTATGAGTCTGAGGCTTATATCAGATTGTATTTGTCAGTACTATTTTACACAATAATGAAATATTACTTTATATCTTCTTATTTCAGGCTTTATGCTATGTATACATATAATAAAATAATTAACTTTGTACTATATATAAAAATAGTAAAATAAAATGACAGAAATTACACTTACATACTGTTTTACCATGTGTATTAAAAGATAAAGTTTTACATTGTAGTCCTAGATATAAGTAATAAGTAACACTAAATACATATTATTTAGGGGTAAAATAAGCACAGTGCAGACATTTAGCAGCCAGCAAGATTGATATCTGTAATGAGGGGATAATTTAAAGCATCAAATCGAAGTTAAATAAAGTGCTGTAATCATGACATGCTCCGGTAAATCTCTAGCTTAGGCTTCATTAAAGTCAAATGGAATTTCCTTTGAGAAGTAATTATTGGCTGTCTGGGACTTTGCCAGATTAAAAAAAATCATAGAAGGATGTAGCTTATAAATATTATTGATCGGAGTAGCACATAATGTTTTTTTTATTCTGCATAACTGCATATGATGCGTTTTATGGTGGATCTGATTTTGTTTTATGGTAAAATGTGAAACCTTACTATATTGGATTGGATGTTTTAGAATGATAACAGGATTAGAACTTGTTTTATTTCAATAGTGTGAAATATTACATAAATTAAAAGAATTAGTGGTAAACATATAATAACACAAATACTAATAATAATTAACCTCAATAAACCTTATAGATAATATTAATCACAGATCAAATTAATAATAATTTCATTAAAACCTACACATTTTTTTAACCTCAGAAATCATACATGTTCTTTAGGTTATTTATACAATTGCTTGCATTCTGTCAGATGCAAAGTGTCACGTCTATGTTCCCATTGAATACAGAGGAGTTTTCAAACTCCAGTTCCCAGCGGAGGAAAGGACAATAGAAGAGTATATACAGTAGGCACCGAATCAGGGATTAATTCAACCATTGTCCTCCTCTGCCACAGCTGGATTTTTCTTTGTTAATAAGAAAGACAGTGGCCTTAGATCATGTATTGATTATCGTGGTCTTAATTCTATTACCAAGTCTTATCTGTATCCACTTTATTTAGTATCCATTGCACTGGAACAGCTCAAAGGGCCCAATGTGTTTACTAAATTAAATATACACAATGCATATAACCTTGTCCCAATTTGAGAAGGTGATGAATTGAAGATAGTGTTTCTTACTACCAAGGGTCACTATAAATATTTGGTGATGACTTTTGGCTTCAAAAGTGCACCTTCTGTATTCTAAGCTTTTATTAGGGCTGTTCTTCAGGATATGATAGGGCAGTTTGTAATTGTGTACATTGATGATATTTTGATTTACTTACTGGATTTGACTACTCACATTCAGCCAGTGTGCAGGGTCTTAGAGAATCAGTTGTATGTAAAGGGTGAGAATTTTTTTTTCCTTGGGTATATCATTACTCAGGTAGGAATTGTCATGGATGATAGATTCCTAAAACCATCTGTAGCCTTCTTAGGTTTTGCATATTATGTAATCCATAATTACAGCTTGCTGACCACCCCATTAACCTCACTACTTAAAGGTAATGCAAAAAGATTGATTTGGATCCCACAGGCTAAGGAGGCATACCTGGACCTAAAGTGCAGATTTACATCAGCCCAAGAACTACAGTACCCTGATCCCACACATCTTTTTTATTGTGGAGGTAGATGCATCTAATGTGGGGGTGGGTGCTATACTCTCACAACATGTATAGTGGAGAATCTGCCAAGGGGTAGACCCATCGCATATTTCTCCCAGAACAAATTATGATATTGGGGATAAGGAACTCTTGGCAATAAAATTGGCATTGCTGGCTAGAGGTGGCACAACACCTATTTTTAGTATTGACAGATCATAAGAATCTTGAATATCTTTGATCAGCAAAAATATTTTTGATCTTGAAGATCTTTGTTTATCAGGCACAAAATGGTCATTATTTTTCTCATGATTTAATTTTTAAATTACTTATCACCCAGGTAAACAATACTAAATTTGAGGTTAGATCCAGTAAAGAACCTAGCCGTAAGTGGATTCTAGATCCAAGCATGATTCTAGCTCCTATCACGTGGGAAGATGTTGAGATTTAAGCAGGCAAATTTGATCTCCTGCATTTCTAAACATGCCTGAGAAATAAGATTTATGTACCAGTTTCATTTTGTGATCAGCTCATTACATGGACTCATACTTCTCTCACATCAGGACATCCCAGAGAGAGCAGGACACTTCAGCTACTTTCAGGGAAATACTGGTGGGTGAGTATGTGTTCAGATATACACTGGTTTGTATCTTCATGCACTGTGTGTTCTCAATGCAAGGTTCCAGGCACTCTACCCACAAGTAAATTAAAGTCAGTCCTTCGAGACCATGGTCACATATCACAGTTGATTTTGTGACTGATCTGCCCAACTCCCAGGGAAAAACTCAAATAATAAGATTTTCTTGAGGGGAGGGGGGTCAGTTTCATTTCACTTTCAAATTTCAAAATGGTTGAATATTTATTAATGCGTTTCATGTCTTTGGTGTTCCAGAGGACATAGTGTCTGACAGAGGTCCTCAATTTACATCAAAAGTGTGGAAGGCATTCATGGAGAGGCTGTCAGTCTCACATCAGGGTTTTATCCCCAAAGTAATGGCCAGTGTAAGTGAACCAACCAAGAACTTGGGAATTATTTAAGAATATACTGCCATGACAATCAGCATGACGGTGTAAAATATTTACCCTGGGCAGAAATCGTGCAAAATTCATGCTCTACCACTAAACGTTTCAGTGTATTCTAGGTTATCAACCCCCTCTTATGTCCTGGTCTAGTAAACACTAGATCTGCTGTGGATCATTGGATGTACTAAAGCATGGAAGTGTGGGAACAGACTCATCAATGAATAGAAAACATACTAAAACCAATATAAACACTTTGCCAACAAAAACTGAGCCAGCAACCTCTCATACAGTCTGGAGTATGGTGGTCTACCAGAGATTTCAGATTTATTGGGGAAAGTAGAAAACAAAACCACAGATATTGTGGCCCATTTAAGATCTTTAAAAAATTATTGATTTAACATATAAACTTGAGTTTCCTGCCCAATTTAAAATTTGTCCTTTTCATGTAGCATTACTAAAATCAGCAGTTTCTGGCCTCCTTGACAAGGCTCTTCCAGACACAAACCCTCCTACAAAACCCCCAGTATAGCTCAGCAGTAGACCATGTGACTGCAGATTAAGAGGTCCCCAGTTCAAATCTGTTAAGGGACAGTGTAGCTTAGTGGGTAGAGCTTTGGGCTCTTCACCACAAGGTCCAGGGTTTAAATCTACATTCTACTACATGGTTGCTGTTGGGCCTTTGAGCAAGACACTGTCAGATCCACGGGTACCATGCTCTGACCCTAACCTACATACAGGTTGGGATATGCAAAGAAATCCAGTCCTTATCAGGGAGTTCCACCGAAGCCACCTGTCACATCCTGCTCCCAGGCCTAGGCTATCCTAGCCAGGCATCAGTAGACCCAGCAATACATATTCAAGATGCTGGTTATTAAGCCCATTCAAGAGTCAACAAAGAACTTGTCCCATGATTAAGATGTCTGCCCAGAGAAGTGGCAGATCTGGAGCTTCCTGTTCTCAGAAGCTCCCTGTTCTCTTGGCTGGGAGGATTGGCTATCTGGGTCGGTCTTGTCACCAGTCCTCACCCATTTTTCGACTCTTGAGGGGGCAATGTCATGTATACATTCCCTTTTAATATAGTTGTTTTATAAACTCCAGTTCCCAGCAGGCACCTCTGCGGGAACAAACCAATCACAAGTCCTACCCATGGTTTAGTTTTGCCAAACTCGTTTGTTACTCATTTCATGATCTCCCAATTTTCTGCATTGCATGATTCCTGATTTATAATTCTTATGTTCCATAGTTTTCTTGATTCAGTGTTCCATGTTTGTTCTGTTTGTTTGACTGATGCTATTTTGGTTTGTGACTTTAATCTGGACTTTTGTTTATTATTTTATCTTGTGCTTATGATATCTGTTCTAATTATTAAATAAATTGCAGTGTTCTTTAGGTCTGCACTTGTAGCACCTAGTGTTTTGCCGCTCACATACAACAAAGTACTGCTTGTTGATTACAGTGCAGACTAAGTGGGTTTTAATCATTGTTTTGCTATCTGGCTTTTGACTACTTGCATTTGTTTGAATGTAATTCTTGGACTCCCAGTTTTTATTGTCTGTGTAACTAAACCTCAATCATATAATTAAGTTCTCAACTTGATTTTGGAATATAATTATATTCTGCAAATGCCCTTAATTGCTACTATTTCCAAACTACTTTTACTACTACTATTAATAATAATAATAATAATAATAATAATAATAATAATAATAATAATAATAATAATAATAATAATAATAAAGAATTAGTAAAATAAATAAACCCAGAGAGATCAGAAAGTCATTTTTCTTTTTCCTGTTTTTTAAAATTTTATGTTATTTATAATGCGCTTCAAATTTAATGAGTCTCAAAGAGATACTGGGAAAATAATTAATATAAGAAAAAACAAACACAATATTTTAACACCATAGCATGAATCAAGTTATTTAGAAGCCAAACCATTTATTAAAAATAATAAAATAAACATTTTAGCCTCTTTTAACTAAAAAAATGTGTAACACTAAAATGTTTTTTTTTTTTTTGAGTCCTTCAATGGATTTTTTTAAATTATTTTTTTCATTTCTGGGTGTATAGATGAGGTGAGGATGATGCTCACTGAGAGATAAAGATGCTGCATGATATTCGATCTCAACTCTTTTACACTGTTACTGAATTACTTTAATGGATCTAAAAGTAAACTCAGCAGTTATATGAGATGGGATATTACTTGTGCTTTCTTTTACTTTTTTGAGGGGCAGTATCTTTTTCCCCCTATTTCATTCATTTAACTTAAACCCTTCTGAAACATGCCAATAGGTTTATTGATTACCCTGTGTATAAGTCGGTAGATTAATGAATTTGGATTCACTGTGTTTGCAACACTCAACACGAATGGGATGGATTGGTTGTTCTAACATAACCACATAGTTATTGTTCTATGTTAGTGAGGGCCTGATCAGTATATAAGCTTGTGTTATAAATAGTTTGTAAACCTTTAATCTATATCTCTGCATAATAATCAGATTTTTACAAAGGTTTTAAATGTAAATCAAGAGAGTCTGGTCGTTTATTTATTTGGTAAAGTGTTTTAGTATTGCATGTTCACTAGTGATGTATGTAGTATGTGGACCTCTAGAGTATGCAATTCATTTGTCATGTGTTTTCAAGCAAAGACGACATTCAGGTATAAGTGTTTTATTTAAAGAGAAGGGGTCTGTCATTTGTAAAAGTTTGTCATGTCATGAACAAAGGAGATTTCTCAGGACCCCAGTAAAAGTTGTTGATACTCATCATGGAGAAAAAGATTAGAAACACATCTCTAGAGTTTGGACTCTACTCGTTTACAGTCGGACAGATCAGACCTTTGTTACGCTCCACAAGAGTGGTCAACTAAAAAAGCTCATTTGATGCTCCCAAGAGCAAAGCATGTATTAGTTGGTTAGTCTAAAAAAACGGGTAATTTTTAAGTACCAAAAGGCCTCTCTCACACATTGGCTAATGTAAAGTGGACTGATGAACAACAATGTTGTGCATGGCAGAGTTGCAAGAAGAAAACTACTGCTATTCAAAAAGAAAAATGCTGGTTATTTGCAGTTTCTTAAGAATTACACAGACACACCAGATGGCTATTTAAAGAATGTTTTCTAGTCCGATGAGACCAAAACAAATCTTTTCGGTTTAAATGAAAATTATGTTTGAAGAAGGGAAACACTACATTTGTTGCCTATAACTGTATCCCTTATATGAGAACTTAATATTAGTAAGAAAATAATAATATTATTAGGAAAGTCTAAAGGAAAATACCAGGACATCTGCCCAGGAATTGAATCTAAAGAGACAGCAAAATATTACCTTTTTAAAACCATTCTTTGGTAAAAGGATCAAAGTTTACAATTTAGTGTAGATTTGAACCTATCAGTATGTTCTGGTCTGTCCTAAAGCATTAGGGACAGTGTAGCTTAGTGGGGAGAGCTTTGGGCTATCAACCAGAAGGTTGTGGGTTCAAATCGGGGCTCTACTGCACACTGTTGAGTCCTTGAGCGAGACCCATAACCTGGTCAGATGGCTGACCCTGTGCTCTGAACCCAACAGAACAATTTCATTGCACTGTATATTGGGGTACTGTACACCTGTAAATGTGTAATGACAAATTAAGGCTATTCTATATTATTCATTGAAGCAAACAGGTAATGTGAGGAAATTCACATAGCATCCCAGAATTAAAGTTCTGTATGAAGGATTAAGTTTAAGATTACTAATCCTCCATAAATTCTATTTATCAAC
>JANDJT010111684.1:0-10966 GCA_024331685.1 Stegophilus panzeri
TCTTCAGTGTTGTCACATGAAAAGATATAATCACATATTTACAAAAATGTGAGGGGTGTACTCACTTTTGTGAGATATTGAACATCTCTTTAATTTTCTTTTTTTTTACGGGAGGTTAAGGGAAATTCTGGCATAAAACTTTTCTTGCATGGGACTTTATTACTTACTGTCCACTTTGTAGCAGAATTCATGTCATTTTCCTGGTTTCACCTGAATGCTACTATTCCAAGAATGCAATACACCAATACATATTTAACCAGTGGGTATCCCTACTTTAATCGAACGATTCATCGACCGGTGAGCTAGAATTTTTTTTGTTGTGCATACTATTGAACTGGACACCTTTCCAAGCCAACAGAAGATGGTTGTGTTTACAGGCACTCTGAAGAGATAATTCTGGTCCAGGTTCCTCCGTATTTGCAGCGTCTGTTTAATTACAGCTAACTACACTATGTGACCAAACATATGGGGATGCCTGACCACCACACCCATATGTCTTTTGAACATCCTCTGATGGAACGGCATCCAATCCATGGTCCCTTGAGCCCAGTGTTCCTGATATAGTTTTCGGCTATACTGTAACCCTGACCAGGATAACACGGTTACACTGTAAGATCAATGAATGGATTTTTGTTGTGTATATATGTTCCTTTAAGAAGTAAGATGTTTGTATGACCTGCAAGTCTTAAAATCTTTACTGCAGGATCACTATCGCACTCGTAGATATACAGTGACTGGAGCATTGAGAGAGTACATTACCAGGGGTCTGGGTTTGATGACCTCTTCACTTTGATAAATCACGTTTTATAATTTATAAAATGTATACTTTTTCTTATTAATGAACAAAAATTCTCCATAATGCAAATCATAAACAGGTTTTCTCATTGTGTAATTTCTTTTTAAAAATCTGAAATATTAAAATCTGAAATTTTCAGATGCTTTGCTTTGACACTCAAAGGTAAGCTCATGCATATTAATCATCCTTCATGAGTTTATTAGTCAAATTATATTATTACTGGTTTATCCATCTGGAATGATGCTATTATACTGAATGCTGGGCAAAAGTCCACCAAAAGGATTCTAGTATAACAGACTAAACATTTCAGATATCTCAGAATAAATCTGACACACTTCCTCACAGCATTGCCACATTCTTAGGTTTGTAATGTGGTTTTTTTGTTTGTTTTTTTTTTGTTTTGTTTTTTGTTTTTGTTTTTTAACTGGATTGATCTTCACATAATCTGTTTACTGTGTCTTTAGATCATCAACAGAAATATCAATGTCTACACCAGTCTACTCTGCAGAGTGGAAAGGCCTTGCTTATGTAGAGAGGACAGAAAAGAGAAGTGAGGGGAAAATGGATAAGAAGGAAGTCTGAGCCAGGGAACTGTTCTCATCTCTGACCTTGCTGTGTTTGGTTACAAAGACCCACTGTACCAAAAAACACAAGGCAAGGAATAAAATATAGAACATATTCAGAGACTGCTCTAGATATAATCCCGTTATGAAGAATTATACAGGTGCATCCCAAAAAATTTGAATATTGTAGAAAAGTTCATTTTTTCTGTAATTTAATTAAAAAAGTCTCATTTTAATATATTCTAGATTCATTACACATGAAGTGAAATATTTCAAGCCTTTTTGGTTTTAATCTTGATGACTACTTCTTACAGCTCATGGAAATCAAAAATCCAGTATCTCAAAATATTACAATAAAGGAATTTGATACAGAAATGTCAACTTGAGAAGAGCTCTAATCAGTGAATTACTCAAAACACCTGCAACTTAGTGACCAGGTGTATGAAGACATTGTGGACTACTGCACCTTACACTTGTCTCTGGAACCTGCTGACCACCCACATACATGGCAAAATTCAAAACATGCCATGTCTATTCTGACTGCAAGAAAAGCCTGAAGACTGAGTTTACCTCTGCTCTCCAAACAGTTGTTGAACAGTTGTTTGAGTCAGTGATCAAAGTATTTCTACTAATCATCTTCCTGTTGATATAGATGTTTATTAACTTGAAATGTTTATGAACAAAGTGTGAGATTTTACTAAAAAGTGGGGTTCTTTGTTCGCAGTAGGTTTTATCTTTCATGTTTGCTGACCCTGTTGAATGCAAAACTACTCCTGTATTATGCATCGTAACCTATGTAACCGCTATCTGTTTTAAAATGGCTTAGAAAGGAAAATGTTAATGTCGCTAAAATCTTTGAATGCCTGATTCAAAATTTTATGCATAAAAATATAAACCTTGCTCATGTCATAAGTGTTGTGAGATAAAGATCTTAAATTATAACTGAGTGTGATCATTCTTGTCTTGACACTCCAAAATGACTGAACGATTGGTGGAGAATATATATTATATGATATCAGACCCTGGGTTGTATGGTGGCATTGAGAGTTTGCAAAGAGTTATTGTGGAAAAAATAGGTAAGAGAGTTAATGATGCTGAAATAAAAACTGGTTAGCAGACCAGCATCTACAAAGTTTAAAAGAAACAAGGTTTTTGTAAAGCACATCGAGGAACCATGGCAAGCTTATTTAGTTGTCAGAGAGTAATGACAATGCACAATTTATGATAATATTTTATCTAAATATGCCTGGGTACATGTGTTATGAAACAAGACCTGAACTAAGGTAACTAAAGCATTTGATTTTATTCCAAAGGAAGGTTGAGTGCCCAAAAAAACTACAAACTGACCAATGGAGGGAGTTTTTTTTTTTTTATTAACATTTTCAAACTTTAATGAAGAAAAAAAAAACTTGTACAGGGCAAAAAGCATTGGTGTGTGAAAGGTCAGACTGGAAAGGTAAATGATGCCAGAAGCTGTCGGAAAGAAGAAGAAAAAAAGTGTTCTCTGTTGATGAATGGGATGTGGGTATGGCACAGGGAGTGGAACATCATATCAGGCTAAGTGACCCCAGACCCTTCAGCGAGGGATCTAGGCGCATTGCACTTGATGATATTGATGATGTAAGAAGGTGTCTAAAAGATCTCTTGGTGACCATTGACAAGTGCCAGTTCTGTCAATCTGAAATATGTAGGGCACATTGTTTCTGCAGCCAATATAGCACCTGACCCAGAAAAGGTTGAGGCCATCACTTGCTGGGAGATACCAAAAGATCTTATGGGATTTTGTGGGTTCTACAGAACTATGCAGCTGTAGTAAGATCCTTGACTGAATTTACCAAAGGTCATCCTCCAAGCATGGCCAGAAGTAAAGTTGGTCTGGAAAGAAAAAAGTATTTCAAAGAGGCTGCCCCCTTTGGTGAGAGCTGGGATCATTCCTGTATTGAGGCCTTCAACAGCATCATCCATTGCATCACACATGCCCCTGTGCTTGTATTCGCAGACCCAGTAAAACCCTATGTTCTTCACATTGATGCCATCTTATGTGGTCTTGGTGCTGGGTTGAGCCAGGAGCATCCTAATGCACTTAGGCCAGTTGCTTATGCCAGCAAAGTTAGGTGCATCTGAACAGCACTACCCAGTCCACCAGCTGGAGCTTCTGCCTCTCAAGTGGGCCGTCTTTGACAAAATCAATGACAACCTGTATGGTGAAAAATTTGTTGTGAGGATTGATAACAACCCACTTACTTATGTGTTGACAAGTACGAGATTGAATGCCACAAGACATAAGTTGGTTAGTTGCTTTAGCAACCTACGAATTCAGCCTACAGTACAATCTAGGGCATGACAACACAGGTGCTGATATGCTGTCCTGTTACCCGCAGAAACCCAATGCTGACAAAGGATGGAAAGAGTCCATAAGAGTTCCACAATCTGGTGTTAAGGCCATCTGTCAGTTAGCCACCATTCACTTGTGTGATGAGTCTTTCCGGCTTGTTGACCAGTTAGGTGTCCATCCACAGGGCATCCCACAAGTGTATGATGGGTCCCACTACTGATGGGTCAGTTAACTAACAAAGACCTGAGATCTGCTCAAGATCAAGACTCAGTAGTTGGAATTGTGAAGAGAAAGGTAGAAATGGGTACTATACTTACCTCTACTAAAAATCCAAACCATACCATTGCCCTTCTACAGCATCAGGGTCCAAAGCTAGTTATATGGGACAACATTCTCTGCAAAATGACTAAAACTCAAACTGAAAGGGAAAAGCAACAGCTTGTGTTACCAGGAAAATACCAGGTACAAGTGATGGATTCCTTGCATGATGAGTGTGGACACTGTGTGATTGAACGCACTACAGAGCTCCTCATGGATCTGTTTTATTGGCTTATAGGAAATATGTGAAAACCTCTGGACAATGCATTACCAGGAAGACTGCTGAAAAGATCTGCACCACTAAATCGTATCACCTGCAGTGGACTTTTGGATTTAGTGTGATTTGAATTTCTGCTTCTTGAACTAGATACCAAAGGAATCGGACACATTTTGGTTATATCTGATCATTTCACTTGTTATTCTCAGAACTGCCCTGCTAAAGATAAGCAAGCAGTGACGGTGATTTACAGGTTACTGGCACACATTCACTCTGACTAGGAACGAGACTTAGAAACCTGACTCAGCATTTTAATTGGACCCTTTTATCGATGCTTGTTACCCTTGAGTCCTCTAAAAAGTCTAAATGGAGCCAGCACATCAGTTCACTTGTCCACGCTTACAACTGCATGAAAGTGAAGCCACAGGTTACTCACCATACTATCTTCTGTTTGGGAGAGAGGCTCATCTGCCAGTGGATATGTGTTTTGCTACTGCAACTGCAGCTCGGAGAGCTCACCAGTTGGTTTCTGAAACAGCCTTAAGAAATCATCAGCGAAACAAACGGCTGTATGATCAAAAGGTGAAACCCCAGAGCCTGACTGCAGGAGATCATCCGAAACCTGACTACTACAGGAAAACACAAACTACAAAATCATTGGACTTCCTAACTGTATGTTGTTGTGGAACAGCTCCAAAGCCTACCGGTGTATAGACCTTGGAGACCTAAGACCATCATGGGAGGTATTCAGACCATTTGCGACCTGTGGCTCAAGTCCAAGCTGTAAAGAGAAAGCAGAGAAAGCAGTTAAGGAAAGAGAAATAAACTCAATAGGAGCATGAGATTGCTCCTCAGACAGTGATGATAGTGGTCTTTGCTACTACTATTCAGACAGAGTTTGGAACTTGACCAGACAGATGCCTGTCAGGTCAACTGACTCGAAGAAACAGTGGAGAAAGATGTGGTTGTAGTTGGGGGTGACCAAGAGAATTCTCAGGAAGAGGTAGAGAAACGAGAAACTGCTACAGCATTGGATGGACTGGACGACACTGCAGCCTATCTATGAACTGGCAGAGATTCACGAGTTGGAAGGGGGAGGAAGTCAATCCAGCAGTGTTTCAGAAGTGGAAGAAGAACCAAGAAACTACCACCCTAAGAGAAAAGCATGTTATCAAATTATGCTATGATGACCTTGGCCAGCCCACAGATTGACCATTAACCATTGTGCATGGAAGGATGGTGATTCATATCAAAGATTTCTCAGAGTTGAGGAACAAACAATGCCTAACTCTCTGGTGTATTCTGGAGAATAAATATTCTGGAGAATATTTATACTTATATTTCTAGAGCACTCAAAGGAAGGCAACTATACAGTATTCAAAAGCAATTTAATACAGAAAGGATAGTCTATAATACACAACAAGAGGAGCAGAGACAGTAGAACATGTGCTCCTTCAATGTACAGCATGTAAAAAGGAAAGATTTGAACTTAAAGAAAAGTTACTCACTATGGGTGTAATTCTTCTAAAAAAAAAAAAATGGTCCAGGAGAAGGGAAGGTATATACTACATTATTAAATTATCTAACATTAACAAGATTGTATAACAGGATTTAAGTTTGAAATGTACAATTTTTAACCTCCTTTCGGTGCGCCACACTCCTGTCCAGTAGGTGGCGGTAATTCACCAAAGCTGGTTTACCAACTGCCAATAAACCTCTGAAGAAGAAGAACAGACACTTGGATGCAGAACTTCATATTAAAGAGAGCTTCGGATCTCTGATACTCTGCGTAACATCACTAAAGGTGAGTTCATCTGAAACTTACCACCTGAGCTGCTCGGTTAACAGGTTAGTGGAGATTCTGGAGTCATGAATCTCTGTATTTTTCTTCCAGTGTCCTGATTCTTTACACCTCTTATAATGAAATCAGAGTCCAGACGCCGCTCTTTAGGAAAATCTCCACAGACTCCTGCTGCTACTGGCTCAAAGGTAAAGTTTAGTCATGTGCCTGATTTCTCTTTTAGTTTTTAAACTCTGAGAAACACCTGCAGGAATTCTATGAAGGAAAAATAAATATATGCAGGAATTATATCCCACAGATCTGTTTCAAACACATACTCAAACAAACAAACACACACAGAGAATAAAAAGGTAAGAATTTTTTTTGGTAAATAATAAAATTAGCCGTGTTTGCTAGTAAGGAAGCTAACGTTATGCTAACCGCTGTGTGTATAAACACACAACAGTAATTAAGTAAACCATAACGATTAAATGAATAAAAGAGAGATTATACCTCTCCGGATACACGACGGTTGGTGACCGATGAGTTGGTGTATTAGAATAGCTGTTAGTGATGGATCATTCATTTTGAACGAATCTTTTATGGGTGTTTCTGCAACTACAGGCAAGTCTCAGCAGTGAAATTGTAGATTTATGTTCAAATTTGTCATATGATGCTTGATAAATATAAACACAGTGTCATTACACACCTTGGCATAAAAAAAAAATACTGATTAATGTGATTTTAATAAAAAATTATGAAACATTTATAGGTCCAAACACCATTTTTGTCCATGTCCCACTACTGTGGTCTCAATGTTGAGATATGTAAAATTATGTAATATTAATTAAATAAATATTACTGTACACCATCTTAAAGTTCTTCTTTTTTTTGTTTACTGATCATTTATATAATTTTCTCTCTTTCATCTGAATGTGCCTGTCCCACACTTTTGAGTCCTTACTGCAACACTGAACAAATGTCATAGTAAATGTTTATTTCAAAGCCTAACAAATCTCTTTTCTATGGAAACAGACATTTGCACTTGAGCACAAGGCTGACGGGTTGGGCCACCCACTCTAGTTCGCTCACAAGATCCAGAAAAATAAGGTTTATATTTTATATATATATATATATATATATATAAAATAATGTTCTTATAACATCACAGATCTGAATATTTTGGACATTCTATTATGTTGTTATTCCTATAACGGCTCATTTACAGGGATTTCTTTGGCAAAAGCTCCACATAATCTCAGCCTAATAACATTATTTAACATTGATGGAAGGAGCGTTGACACTTGGTAGAAAGTAAGTTTCCCGACACTGGAGTGAGTTCCTGTTATCAATTACGTTATAGCAGCTATAAACAACATTTGTTCCCTGACCATCCTCACTTGTTTTCCCCTCTTGAAATGAATGAGACATAATGCTGCTTGTCATGATAATGAGAAACCAGAGCGCACAAACTCCTCTGTCTTGAAGACACAAGTATTGAGAATGTTCTGTTACATTAAATATAACTATGAACAGTTAAACTGAGATGTACTAAAAAAAAAAAACTGAACTTTTTTAGCGTATTATTTGTTGATCTGTATATTATTAATTTAGCAGCTAAATCTGCATCCCTAAAATTCAGGGTGTTACAGCTATTAAAGGTGGGTGATTGGGTGGTGAAGCCGTATTACAGTATCGTAGGAGACATTTCCAATATCCGTAATCATATGTGGACGATCTAAAATTATTTAAGCATCTTGAATATTTTTTATTGTTTTCCAGATGCACCAGTGCTCAGATTGTGGGAAGAGTTTTAGCAGACTTAATACCCTCCAAATGCATGAGCGTGTCCACACAGGAGAGAAGCCGTATCACTGCTCCCAGTGTGGAAATAGTTTTACTTGTCGGAGTACTCTCCGAAAGCACATGCGCATCCACACAGGAGAGAAGCCATATCACTGTGGACAGTGTGGGAAGAGTTTTGCCTACCAGAGTCATTTCCGACAACACCAGCGCCTTCACACGGGAGAGAGGCCGTATCACTGTGGACCGTGTGGGAAGAGTTTTGCTTACCAGAGTATTCTTCAACAACACCAGCGCATTCACACAGGAGAAAGGCCGTATCACTGTGGACAGTGTGAGAAGAGTTTTACTTGTCGGAGTTCTTTCAGTCAACACCAGCACGTTCACACAGGTGTAAGGCCATATTACTGTGAACAGTGTGAGAAGAGTTTTACTCGTCAGAGTCATCTCCAGCGGCACGAGCTCATTCACACAGGTGTAAGGCCGCATTGCTGTGGACAGTGTGAGAAGAGTTTTATTCGAGAGAGTCATCTCAGACAACACCACCGCATTCACACAGGAGAGAAGCCGTATCACTGTGGACAGTGTGGGAAGAGTTTTAGTCAAGACAGTAATCTTCGGACACACAAGCGCATTCACACAGGAGAGAGGCCATACCAATGCTCGCAGTGTGGCAAATGTTTTCGTAACCAGAGTGCCCTCTACAGCCACCAGCAGAGTCATGCAGGACTGAAGCAGTACATCTGCGGACAATGTGGACGGAGCTATACTCATTCAAGATCATTAAGGACACACAAGTGCTCTAAGATAAAGTCATTAGCTCTTGACACATGAATTTGTCAAATTAAGATACATCTTTTTAATTTTCTTTTTTTTTTATTGAGGTTATGGGAAATTCTGGCATAAAACTTCTCTTGCATGGGACTTTGTTGCTTACTGTCCACTTCATGGCAGAATTCATGTCATTTTCCTGGTTTCACCTGAATGCTAATGTACCAAGAATGCAATACACCAATACATAATTAACCAATGGGTATACCTACTTTAATCGACCAATGACTTTTAAATGCGAGATGGTTTCCTGTTTTCCCACTTTATCAACCAATCTAGATCTCTGAGATTAACATACATATAGCAACACTTTTCATTTTAATTGATTTTTAAATGCGAGCTAGAATTTGTTTTCTAAAATGTCACGTTGTGCATACTATCGAACTGGACACATTTCCAAGCCAACAGAAGATGGTTGTGTTTACAGGCAGTTTGAAGAGAATTAAAAAATAATAAATAAATATCGGTTCTGCATATCAGAACCGGAAACCATTGGACACATCGAATAATAGTTAGCCTCTGGCAAAAGAGATGCCAGTACATCAGGGGTAGAAGCCACTACAAGTGAATAAGTCAGTGTACAAATCTCCAAGAATTGTCTGGTTTGAGAATAGGTCAAATTTGAGCTAATGATTGAGAAAGGCAAGGCCTAATAAGACCCTATTTTAAACAGAGAGTCCACAGTACACTGAATGTAGGAATTTGCCTCATCTGGATAATTATACCGTCTGAGGGACGGTGGGTCACGTCCCTGACCCTTAACTTCCATCACGCTAGTATCAACGCGGTCACAGTCATGCTTTGATTTAGCAAAAGTACTTCTGTTCTGATTCAACTGTTCTGATAACCAAGAATCTTTCACCGATAACAAGGTATCTAAAATAATCAAAATAATCCTCTGACTATTTGATCGCATGTACAGCATGTACATCAGAAATCTCCACAACCTTGTCTTTACTCTGAGGAGTACGCCAAATGCAACTGTTGCCATAGTCAATGATATAACCATGCTTAGTCATAATTTCTGAACCTAATACACTGTAACTGGTTGTAGTCTGTGTTGTTTTATTTTATCCAAAAAAAATAGATGGACGGCAACTGGGTCGACTCTTCATTTATTCTTTGACAACGCAAATAAGCAGCCCCTTTGAGTGAATCGCCCTTACGCTGTGCTCTACAAAATAAACACGATGCACGATGGTCACCATGTGCTGTTATTTCCACATTTTGAATCAAAATACAAAAAAATTACTCAAAAAGGAGGGTAAAACAACAAAAATAATCACACAGGTAAATAAAATAGCATTATACACACAAATTAAAATTGGTATATATGTATATAAATGATGATTTAAATAAAGATGAAACAAGATTACTGAGAACTCAAAATTAAACCTACCTCTCCCATTCAATTATAATGTGAAAGGGAAGAGGAGGAGCCAAAACAGGAAATTACACAGACCAATGAGGACATGACAATTAAAAGGGAAAGTACTCACACAAGCAGACAGCTACATCAGGTATGTTTCCTTTTGTGTAATTCTACACATTAAATGTATGGAATACTTTCCATACCCATTACACAACCATCATCACTTCTACTGAGCCAGGATTTATCTTTGAAATCATCTTTGACAATTTGGATAAAACAATTTTGGGGGTGGGGTTAACAAACTGAAATTCACACCGTTAGTAATGCGGGACTGAATGTAGTTGTTAAACAGCCATTTAACGTGTTCTATAACAAAATATCACCACTGCTTAGCTAAAAATGGAAAATTCGGCTGTTAAAGAATGTAATAAGTTACCACGAATCAGTGAATTTGAGTTTAATGTGGGTTTATTATCAGTAATAAAGTGATTACGGTAATCACTCAAAAAAACCAACACTGTAATGTTGCCTAAACAAGGGCCAGTAACACTACTTGAAAATAAATTTTGCCCTTCTTTCTTTCTTTTTAAAGTCCGTCATCTCAGTCACTCTTTTCCATTGACAGCATGGCCAATGTATTCAAGCTAGAGCTGCAACAACTAATCGATAATAATCGATTATGAAAATCGTTGTCAACGAATATCATTATCTACTAGTTGGTCTGCGCGCGGCACGGGGCACGTTTACTCATTACGTTACTTCTCTTCAGAAAACACGCTTCGGAGAGTACACTTACACTGTGCACTGTGTACTCTGCCGTCTAGTGTGTGGATTTTAGAAAAGGTAATATCGTCTCAAATAGAACACTAGCGGGTTTTTTACTAACCGGAAGTATAAGCCACGACGGCGCATGACGTCATACGCACGCTAGCATTAGCAGACACCCAGAGT
>JANDJT010112721.1:0-10925 GCA_024331685.1 Stegophilus panzeri
AAAGTTCTATTTAAGTGTTGATTTGATTGAACAGGGTTTGCAGTAATCAGGCCTGGTTGTGTCTAGTCCATCTGAACCCCATTATGAATACAGTTTCATAGATTTGAGGAATTAGTAACTACGGAGGCAAATACATTTTCACATAGGCTCAGTTGGTATCAGATAACTTTTTTGCTTCAATAAATAAAATTATCATTTAAAAACTGTATATTGTGTTTACTCGGGTTGCTTTTGCTTTTATCTTAGATTTTGTTTTAATTTCTGAAACAATTTAGTATGAGATATACATAAAAACAGAAGAAATCACATTTCACATTACTGTATCATGTAGGCCTACTACTCAGAGAGTATGCTTTAAATTTGTGCCTCACGCCATATATGTATATCAACCCAGTTACAAAGTTAAAAAGGATATTTCTCAGAAAACTCTACTGCATAGTTATTATATATACTGTACAAATATTATTTTCTCTTAATAAATTCAGCAATTCAGTAATAAATGTTGAGATAGTTAAATTGCAGCATAATGCAATCTTTTCAGGGAATCAGGGCATTTAGGATAAAAGTGCTTCATTAGCTGTGCAATCAAACTATCAACTGGTTTTAACCTCCTACGGCCTCAGAAGCACTTTGCTTACACTGCTGATGAAGAGCCTTTGTCCATAATGTCCTGTATTTCTGGAAACTTTATGTATTATGCTGTTTCCCTATTTGCAATCTCTCTCACGTTTGTCACAGAGGAGACACCAGCTTCTATCAGTCTAAAAAAAATTCTTGCCTACTTTTAAGGATCTCTTTGCACTTGACCTGGAGCCCTACCGATACAGTGGCGTGAACATGACTTCTTTCCGCCTGCTAAACCTGGACAACCCCTATGTTGTGTCTGTTGTTCAGAAATGGAGCGCAGAATGGCAGTTTGCCCCATACAGACCTGAAAGTGGCTTGATGAGTGGCATGATGACTGTAAGGATTGATCTATTTCACTTGTCAACCATCCATTAAAACTTCATTTTAACCATGTGTGTTAGAGGTGTAACAGTTGTAACAAATGTTTTGGATATAATTAATTTGTTTTATCTCATCCCAGTTATGTGTACTTTGGATTTTTATGTTAGTTATTAATTGTTATTTTTCAAGGTCAAAAACTAGAATACAATGTACTTGTGAGAAATGCCAGTACTGGACACTAGGTAGAATTAGTCAAGCTGGTTGAAGCTGCTTGAAAAAAGATGGAGCACTCAAGAGGGTAACTAATACCTCTGTATTCCAGACACATATTTACAGTTTGATGGTAAATTTGATTTTGATTAAAAATTTGATTAACAGGAAACATGGCAAGCACATCACACATGACACTGTTGTCAAACTTATTAACAAATTCAAAAAGACTGGACGTAACAAACAGTAACAGTAACAGTAACAAACATCCATTGAAAAAGGCACAAACGAAGTGGTGCTAGCATACATAGTCCCTTATGTTTGGAGACTTTTGTGACACCCTGTATATATGAACACAGATTTACTTTGAAAAATATATAAATAAAATAAAATAAAAATACTCAATACAAAGCTGGTTACTAGAATGACCCTTATAGACAACTCCCAGGATAATATAACTTGTTTTAAGTTAACCCACTTGAGTGTCCCCATATTGGCCCAAAAGCATTGAAGCCATGCTGCCAACTGAACTTTTAGCCACTCAGAGAGCACTGTGGATCTCTCCCATCCTGTATATATTGGAGGCAGCATTTAGAAGCCATTCCTCTCTGCCTTGTCTTCCTGACAACTTCAATGATAGTCACCTTTGAATCACATAATTGCATATTGAGGTATCATGACATATTGAAGGACATATGGATAATAATTTGAGCTCTATTAATATTTTGGAATAATTTTTATTTCTTTGCAGACATCAGCTGCTCTAATGTACGATGCTGTGTTCATGGTTGCGGTGGCATCACAGAGGGCCAATCAGATGACAGTGAGCTCATTGCAGTGCCACAGGCACAAACCGTGGCGGTATGGACCCCGCTTTATGAACCTGTTTAAGGAGGTGAGTGCTCCTAACAAACACTTGTTGCTGGTAGTTTCCAGAAGAACACAAAAGTGAAAGTGACACAAGAGAAAATATGCATTATTCATTGATCATATTCATAGAAGGGCTGAGATTGTGTGAAAAATTCATAGTATGGTAACTATACAACTGAAATTCACAAGTGAATATCATCAGCCTATCCCAACCCACCTTACAAAAAAACAAAACAATTGTGAGACTCTGCAGGCAAATAAAATAAACACTCTTCTGGGTAGTTGACTGATTTCTCCCTTCTCTAACGTAATAATAAATATTTAGCTAGTTATAGACCACATGCAAGAATAGCACAATCTAAAATATACGATATACAGTAATTAAAGATTACAGCTCCATTTATGTAAGAATTCATTTGTTGTTTGGTGCAGGACTTATGTTGATATTGCATAATTAAACAATAAAGACAATTTTCACAGCCTTCTTTACTCATATTTACCAAGGGTGCCAATATTAGTGGAGGGTGCTGTATATTACAGGTCATACCAGTACATAAATATACTGGTACAGCCATTTCATGTCACAATTTAATCAGCAAATATAACACAAGAGTTTCAAATGACAAACCATTGTCATTTTGCATCTCATACCTGCATTTTAGTTCTGGAATTTCAGTAGTATTTTGACCACCAACCTTGTTTATTTGATGTATTACACTTTTATTCACTCCACCTGAAGGCACCCAAAGACATATGCATGACACCAAAGATATTTTGCAGGCCAGAATATGGGGGCAGAAAATGGACTTGATAAATGTGTAGATTGATCCTGTTAAATCTCGATGCACTCTAAATGCAGCGTAAATCACTGGCCTTGTCCATTTTATAGCCTGTGCTTACTCTTTGCTCTGAGAATTCATCAAACAAAAGATGACTATTAAATGAGTTCCTGGAGGTGCTTTAGGATAGAGTAGTCCTTCAACACATTTCAGGTTAAGTTTTCAATATGGCTTACAGACGTCAGCCTCAAAATGCAGTTTTGAATATTCAGCCCCAGATCTTTGACTTGAATGAAAAGGAAATGCAGCTGCATGCTTACAGGTGAAATTTTGTCACTTGGCTGTTTGAGTATATCAGTATATCATTTATTAGTTATTACTGTGTTAGATCTCTCAGTATTTCTATTGCACATTAAATCCTTGTTGTGCTCATCATGCTCAGTCTCATATATCTCATCTTTTTGTGGATGCTTGATAAATTGACCTAACGTAAATCATTTCAGTTAAAATAATGTAATATTATGTGCATATTACACTTAACACAGTGTAATCACAGTTTAATATTTTGTGCATATCATGCAGACTGATTGCCATCAGTAATAATGGGCATTACAATTCCGTGAAAGCATTTTTGAAAGGGAATCTCTCAGACCCCAGGGCTAATAACTCTTCACAATTAAGTATGAATTGGACAGAACAGAAGAACAGTATTTGTGCCTAATTGGTCTTATCACATTCTAATAGTGGGTGTGAGTAGAGAATGAGAGAATACAATCAAGGCAGAATGCAATAAAGCTTTAGCCAGTGACATAAAATGGGTGAAAGAGGAGAGAAAGAGAGACGGCTTGGCTGAGTCTCAAATGACTCCAGATGCCATGTTTAAATGACCTATAAAAACTCAATTACAGCATCATTATGTCATTTAACTGTGTATTATGAGCTTTTTTTCCCCACAGCTTATCCACCAATTTATAATATTAACTAATGTACTGGATCTGATTTAGGGCAGGAGGACTTCAGCATATGCTTACTGCAGTGCAGATTACACTATGCAGCTTTGATTTGCCCTTCAAGGCCACACTGCTGAAGCTGATATAGCTTTCATCAATAGGGCTCTTATTTCACAAAGCCTGTGAAATAAGTATCCTGCAATGAGCAAGGTCATGCATTATACCTTCTTAGCTCTTTTAGAAAAATCCAAGCAATATACTTGAGACTATTTGAAGGCTTTACTTTATGTATGTGAGACAGGTATAAAACCTATGATTGACTCATTACTGTTCATAGCAGGGGTGCACAAAATCCAGCCCTTGAAGCCTGGGACACTGCTGTGTGTATTATTTTCTTTTCCCTAACCTGACTTACTCAGCAGCTAATTATCAAACCCTTCATGAGCTGAGAAAACACACACACTGCAGTGCTGTCATCCTCCTGGACAGGATTTGGACTTCCTTCCTCTGAATGGTAATGAGATAAGGGAGTAGAACTGTAATCATCACAGAGATGGCTGGAGAAAAAGTGTAATGGCCTGGTGATCTGACAGAACGTGACCGAGTATTATGACAGGTTGGGAATCTGCTTCTGTGAAGGCCAACACCAATGTCTATAAAGGATGGCTAGCAGAAACGAGAAAGGTTGGCCATCTATACTAATGTCTAAGCTTTCATTCCCCTCTGTTCCTCTTCAGAAGCAGGGTTAATGCATCTTTTTACAGTATAAGACAAAGTAACTCAAGCCTTATAACAATATACCACAATCACAATATTTAGCATTGGAATCACAATAAAGTATTATATATCATTCAGTCTGAGAACCATCAGTATCAGGCTTGATCTGACTCAAATATGGTACTCTTGCCAGTAGCTTCAGGTGAAATCAAAATGTTTAATTTTGTTTAATAAAATGTCATTTAATTAAAAAATGCATTGCAATTAAGAATGTCTCATATATTATCGAATTACAGTGAACTATAGTGCCTTGCATAAGTAATCAGCACCCACCCCTTGAATTTTTCCACATTTGGGTCTGCACTTAAACATGTGAATCCTTATTTTTTTGCACATACGTCTTGACAAAAGTGCTCAAATTCTGTCAGATTGTATGGATTGTATGTCTTTTCACAGATAGTTAATTAGAATGAGGTCTGGGTTTTGTAC
This sequence comes from Stegophilus panzeri, assembly GCA_024331685.1. NCBI lineage: Eukaryota > Metazoa > Chordata > Actinopteri > Siluriformes > Trichomycteridae > Stegophilus > Stegophilus panzeri. Next base: position 4,964 of record JANDJT010112721.1, read on the forward strand.
GCCAACAAGCCTTGTAGGCAAACTGCAAATACGATTTCTTATGGCTTTTCCTTTTTAGTAATGGCTTTCTTCTTGACACTCTTCTATAACGTCAGCTTTGTGGAGTGCCTAGCTTGTGGCTGTCCTGTGAGCATATTCTCCCATCTGAAACCCTAATTGATAGTTTTTACAAGAACTTGGTCCTGGACTTGTTTTGATAGTCTGTTACCTGTTTTTTAGATTTCTAACAGTTCTCTGGGCCCTTTTATGTTCATTCCACTAATTATTTAACTTCTGGTGGCAAGTGGTTACAACAGAACTAATTTAGGGGTTTCACAGCAACAGGGCTGAATATTTATGTGATCACAACTTTTATGTTTTTTATTTGTAAATACTTTTATGTATTTGTATTTGTATTTGTATTACTATATGGTCTCCACTGAAAGTATTGGAAAGGCAAGGCAGTTCTTATTATTTTTTGCTATACACTAGATGAATATGATACAAGAGATCAGAATTTCAGCTTTCATTTCCTAATATTTACATCTAGATGTGTTAAACAACTTAGAACATGTCACCTTTTGTTTTGGCATAGCCAATACAACAATTTGGAATGTCCTGAAAAAGAAAGAAACCACCAGTGTACTAATAACCAGACATGGAACAGGTAGTTGATGAAACAAACATTGTGAGTGCTGTGAAGGAAAATTCCAAAACAACAGACAGTGACATCAACTACCTGGAAACTCTGCTCTGAATGTCTACTCTTGGTTTGAGCCCAGTTCCACCTGTGAAGACTGCATTTGTTGTTAAAAAAAAAGATAAACTTATATGAAGACCAGTTAGTTGTCTATGGGAGAAAAGCAAACCATTTTGCAGCTGAGAAAAGAGGGAAAATCAGTTAGAGCCATTGCACAAGCATTGGGCATAGCCAATATAATAACAGAATGCCCTGAAACAGAGAGAAAACCACTGGTGTACTAACAGCCAGACATGGAACAAGTCAGCCAAGGAAAACAATGGCAGTTGATGACAGAAACATTGTGAAAGCTGTTAAGAAAACCCCAAAAACTACAATCAGTGACATCATCAACAAGCTCCACAGGGCAGGGGTGAAGGTATCACAATCCACTGTTCAAAAAAGACTTCAAGAGCAGAAATATAGAGGCCATATCACAAGATGCAAATGACTCATCAGCAGTAATATTTTGGAAGGCCAGTTTGGAATTCACAAAGAAATACAGAGATGAGCCACAAAAGCTCTGGAACCAAGATTAACCTCTACCAAAGTGATGGAAAAAAAGTGGTGGAGAAAGAAAGTATCTGCTCATGATCCAAAACATACAAGCTTATCAGTCAAGCATGGTGAAGGTAGTGTCATGGCTTGGGCGTGCATGGCTGCTTCTGGAACAGGCTCACTTTATTGATGATGTAACTCATGATGGTAGCAGCAGTATGAATTCATAATTCTACAGAAACATTCTGTCTGACAATTTACAGAGAAATGCATCCCAATCTAATTGGGAGGGACTTCATCATGCAGCAAGACAATGACCCAAAACACATTGCCAACATCAGGGGGAAATAGTAGAAGCTTTTAGACTGGCCAAGTCAATGACCAGACCTTAACCCAATTGAGCATGCATTTTAGCTCCCGAAGGAGAGACTGAAGGGAGAAACCTTCCAAAACAAACAACCACTAAAAGATGCTGTGGTACAAGCCTGGAAAAGTATCACAAAATAAAAATGCAACAGTTTAGTGATTTCACTGGGTCGTCAGCTTGATGTAGGTAATGCAAGCAAGGGATATAGTATGCAACCAAATATTAAGTGTTATTTACTTTAATTAACTTTAAGACTATTTTTCTATACTGTTGCTCACCAAAATATTGGGTGTCATCCCAGAAGTATTATAGTATTATAGGCTATTTTGTGTAAATGTTTTTAATCCCAGTTATGTCCCTTTCGATTCCAGGGCATAACGATGCCAAATGTGGAAAAGTTAAGGGGGAGGTGAATGCAAGGCACTGTATTAGAATTTCAAATATGCAGTGCTGTGAAAAGGTATTTGACTTCTGATCTGATTCATTTTATTTTTGTGTTTATCTCATACTAAACAGTTTTAGATCTTCAAAAGAAATACAACATAAAACAAAGGCAACCCGAGTAAAACATACAATACAGTTTTTTATTTATTTTGCTGTTACTGTGCTCTCACTGTTATTGTGCTCTTGGAGGAATTTTGGAAGGTCGGCCATTTCGGGGAAGGTTCACTTCTGTGCCCAGTTTTTCCATTAGGAGATAATGTGGCCATTTTGAGTTCCAGAGCCTTTTAAATCGTTTTGTAACCCTTCCCAGACTGATGTGTTTCAAATTTCTTCCTCATAATTTCTGGAATTTCTTTCAATTTTGGCATAGTGTGTTACTGGGTAAGACCTTTTAACCAACTTCATGCTGTTGAAAAAGTTTTTAAGTGTTGATTTGATTGAACAGCGTTTGCAGTAAATAGGCCTGGTTGCATTTAATCCAGCTGAACCCCATTATGAATGCAGTTTCATAGTTTTGGAAAATTAGTAACTACGGTGGGAAACACATTCCACACAGGCCCAGTTGGTACTGGGTAATGTTTTTGCTTCAATAAATAACATTATCATTTAAAAACTGTATTTTGTGTTTACAGAGGTTGTCTTTGTTTTATCTTTTGTTTTAATTTCTGAAGGAATTTAGTATGAGATATCCACAAAAACAGAAAAAATCAGGTATATACTTTTTCACAGCACAGTACATAAAGGACACACTATCAATTTCTTGTAGACTGAGTGGTTTCAGTCATTTTAGTAATGTAGTTTTAGTCAGATATATCAGAATAGTTTGTAAATTATATAAAAGAGAGAGCAAGTATTTGTTTTAATCTTGCTAAAAAGATGACCTATCCTGTTGTGCACAGATGTAACTTAATGATTAACATCTAAGCATTTGTCTCTTCTTCACTGTGGTGGACACCCCAGGCTCAATGGGATGGCCTGACAGGACGGATTGTCCTTAACAAGACTGATGGACTGAGGAAAGACTTTGATTTGGACCTCATCAGCCTTATGGAGGAAGGTACAACAAAGGTGAGGCAGCTCAGTTAAAGCTCTGGAAGAACATTTTTAGAACTTCTGACTGAACAGTATTTGGACCGATGGATCATTGATAGATTTGTTTAAATACAGTCTATTCATTACATACTTCTTTTTGTATGGCAATCATGATCTAATGTACCTTGTTATTCCAATTTGAGATTTAAAAATGTACATCATTTACAGTCCCTCCAAAAGGATTGGAATGGCAAGACCAATATTTGGTTGCATATCCCTTGTCTTCAATAATTGCATTGACCCAGCGACCCACTGACACCATCAAACTTCTGCTGCTAAATGCTTTTCCTGTCTTGTACTGCAGCTTCTTTGAGTTGTTGTTTGTTTTAGTGGGTTTCTCTATTCAGTCTCCTCTTCAGGAGATGAAATGCATGCTCAATTGGAAGTGTTTTGGGTCATTGTCTTACTGCATGATGAAGTCCCTCCCAATTAGATTGGGATGCATTTCTCTGTAAATTGTCAGACAGAATGTTTCTGTAGACTTCTCAATTAATTCTGCTTCTGCTATCATGCATTACATCTCCAATAAAGAATAGTGAGCCAGTTCCAGAAGAAGCTGTGCAAGCCCAAGCCATGACACTATCTCCACCGTGCTTGACCGATGAGCCCGTATGATGGAATCATGAACAGACCCTTTCTATCACCACACTTTGGCCTTTCTATCACTTTGGTAGAGGTTAATCTTGGTTCCTGAACTTTTGTGGCTCGTCTCTGTATTTCTTTATGAATTCCAATCTGGCCTTCCAGTTCCTACTGCTGATGTGTGGTTTGCATCCTGTGGTATGGCCTCTATATTTCTGCTGTTAAAGTCTTATTTGAACGGTGGATTGTGATACCTTCACCCCGCCCTGTGGAGGTTGTTGATGATGTCACAATCAGTAGATTGTTGTTTTTGTTTTTTCTTAACAGCTTTCACAATGTTTCTGTCATCAACTGCCATTGTTTTCCTTGGCTGACCTGTTCCATGTCTGGTTGTTAGTACACCAGTGGTTTTCTCAGTTTTCTCAGTGTTTCAGGGCATTCTGTTGTTGTATTGGCTATGCCCAATGCTTGTGCAATGGCTCTGATTTTCCCTCTTTTCTCAGCTGCAAAATGGTTTGCTTTTCTCCCATAGACAGCTCTATCTTCCTGTAAGTTTATCTTTTTTAACAACAAATGCAGTCTTCACAGGTGGAACTGGTCACTATTTTCCCCAATGCACTGACACTGTCTGCTCACAGACTCACAATAATATCAGTGCTGTAGTGTATTTCACCCTCCCACAATTATTACAGGTTATAATAAAAAAGAACAAGTATATAATACTCAGATATACTAATAGTACTTATGGTTGTAATGTAATCTCCTTTTCCATCTTTCCAATCATTTTGCTCGCAGGTGATCAGAGATGAGTGGATAGTGCCTGTCCTCCCTATAAGCTTTGTTGCCGTTTGATGATTTTTTTTATTAAATAAATTCTGGTTTTGCTTTTTAAACTGCGAGTGGTTTCAGTTTAATATGTTGCAGGCTCATTTATTGAGGCTGTTTACACTGAGGCCGTAACAGACAATAATTATATTGAGCTTGTTTTGGGCTTGTTTTTGTGGCTGCAGTTGCTTATTTGTCTTGCACGACTTGGCAACACTGGGTAACGAGTGAGTCTGACCTGTGTTGGATAAGCCAGAGTTTACTTGTGTGTTTGTTTGTGCTTTCAGAGCCTCGTTACTAGTGTTTCTGTTTGACTGTATTGTTGAATGTATGTACATTTGTTTCTAGTCATTTATTTCTGTAGTTACTTTCTAAAGTTTTTTTTTACTAGTGAAACTTTATGCAAGCAATGTTGCTCTGAAATCTATGGTTTTATGGTGAAAGATTTATCCTTCATTATCTTTCAATAAAGCATTGGCACAATCATCTGTAGGAAATAGGAAATGCAATTGTAAATACAGTTTGCAGTTGCTTTTGAAAATTGTCCGCAAAATACTTCCATAATTCCAGTACTTTCGGAGGGGACTGTATGTTTCTAAAATAATAATTTTATTCATTTATTCATGACTCAAAGTGATTTGAATGCAGACAGGAATTGTTAGAGAAGCTAATTTCAGAAACCTTATTTATTTGCTTACTTTTCAAAAGCATGTAGGTGATGGTGCACCACGTCGTACAAAATTGTGGACAAAGGTCTGTTGTAGTCTTGTTTTGGTTTTTCATTTCTTAAACAAAATATCCCTTTCCCTGAGTCATCTTCCTATATAAAAAATTTCCTCATAAATTTCCAACACTGATTATCCCTGAACTCTCACAGGGATAAAGCACAGCTGAGATTTAGGAATATGTAAGTTATAATTAATGGCACTGATTACATTTTATGTACTCAGAGTAATGAAAAGCCTCCTCATTTGTCAATACTGAATTCTTAGGAAACAATATATTTCTGAAGGTGGCTCTAACACAAACACAGTTAATCCAATGGCAGATGTTTGGGGATAAGTGCTAATTTATTTATAGAAATCCCTGGAAAAAAGTGGTTCTGTCTGTCATACACCATGTTTAAAGTTGTTTATGGTGCTGGTAATGAAGACAGACAGACAGACAGACAGATACAACCCCAATTCCAAAAAAGTTGGGACGATGTATAAAATGTAAATAAAAACAGAATGCAGGGATTTGCAAATCTCGCAAACCCATATCTTATTCACAATAGAACATAGAAAGCATATCAAATGTTTAAACTGAGTAAGTCTACCATTTTAAGAAAAAATAAGGTCATTTTGAATTTGATGGCCACAACACGTCTCAAAAAAGTTGGGATGGGGGCAACAAAAGGCTGGAAAAGTAAGTGTTACTAAAAAGAAACAGCTGGA
>JANDJT010112978.1:0-10916 GCA_024331685.1 Stegophilus panzeri
TTTTTAATGTTAGGTACTTTTTAATGTTAGGTACTTTTTAATGTTAGGTACTTTTTAATGTTAGGTACTTTTTAATGCTAAGTACTTTTTAATGCTAAGTACTTTTTAATGCTAAGTACTTTTTAATGTTAGGTACTTTTTAATGCTAATTACTTTTTAATGTTAGGTACTTTTTAATGCTCGGTACTTTTTAATGCTACGTACTTTGGAATAAGGTTTGAAATAAGTTTAGGGTTGTACTACAGACACATCGTTTAAAAATCATTTGTATGTAAATTTATGTGAATGTAATATGTAAATATTTACATTATATTAAAATAATAAATAAATATTTACGTAAATACATATTTGATTCGTTTCTGTATGTTGCGGGGTGAGTAAATACCACTTTGTATCCACCAGAGGGCAGTAGAACTTTAAACGACAAATCATTGTTTCTTGTTTTATTTATTTTTATTAATATACTTTTTAGGAGTTTATTTGAAGACATATTTTGTCTTAAACGTTTTGCACAGCCCACTTTCAACAGATGCCAAAAGTGATTAATAAATAGCAAAAAGTGAAGCATGTATAAAAGTAGACACTGCTTGGTTAAATAATTTCTAATAAATCCTACTTTTTGGAAAAATGTACATTTCATATTTATGTATATGAAAGAAAGCAGCAAAAAGTGTAAACGAACAAAAAAAATGTATTTTTGATTTGGATTTAATAATCGTGTTTTACACTGACATAGTCATATGTGATTTTTAATCCATATGTTAAACTTGTGTGTATTTAAAATATAGAGGAAACCGGAGCTTCCAGTTAATAGAATAGAATAGAAGAGCCTTTGTCATTATACATATACAGATGTACAGTACAACGAAATTGTTTCTTTACATACTCCAACTTTAATTGAATTTTGGGTAAGAGTGCAGGGTCAGCCATCATGTGGTGCCCTTGGAGCTGATTGAATTAAGGGTCTTGCTCAAAGGACCCAGCAGTCACTGTGGAGTAGACCCTAGATTTGAACCACTAACCTTCTGGTTAACAGCCTGATGCTTTGCCAATTCAGCTACACTGTCCCTAAGTAAAAGGTCACACAGAAATGTGCAGGGAATGCACACATCAGCAAACTAAAGGTACTTAATAAAGTGCTCACTGTCCATGCTCACTGTCCATCTGTCAGGGTGCTCTTAAGTCTCATTAGATGATTCAGTAGGTCATATGAGACTGTGCATATTTATGAGACGTCATGATGGCTTAGTGGCTCTTTGTATGTTTTAAGGGGTTTACCGAATTTTTAAAAAATGAAGCATTTCCACCGCTTTTTCCCTTAAAACGTCTTGTTGTGTTGTTGCTCCATCTGCTTCTTAGCTCCACATCCCCCTATTTCACTGTTGTTTTCTTAGTTTGTTTTGCCTTCATACTCCCCTTTCTGTCGCTGAGCGATGTAGCCATTTTCAAAGGCCTGCTGTCACACCCAGGCTTTGAGGGCTGGTTTAATTTTTAACATACATGTTGTCAGGGTGCCGTCAAGCGTGATTGACAGATGCGTCCCAGAGCAGACTGGCTTGGCAGACTGGCGTCTTTTGTCAAAGAGAGTGAAGGGGAAGCAAAAAAGAAAGAGACAGAAATAGAAAAACATGCATAAATAAAATACAAACATGCACACATTTCAGCAGAGCTTCAATTAAATCTTACTTCTTAAATTGAAGTGATAGTATTTTGTTGTTTTTTTCTGTTTTGGTAAAAGTCTAGGTTTGACGGTTTATGCTCTTTAAATTAAAGGATTAATAAAGTAAAGGTAAATACAGTTGCTAGCTACATTACTCTGTGTGTCAGTTGTACATTTTGCTTAGATGCTCTGATATGTTTGCTAACTGGTAGACTGGCAAAACATGGGTGCGGTGTTGAGGGGTGCTTTACCTAAATATAAATCAGAATTTTAAAAAGAGGCTGTAAGGTACAAACTAACTAAGACAATAAACTTTGCCTGAATTAAAAACCTTTGTGCAGTGTAAAAATGAAAAAGGGGAAAATAAGAAATGACAAGACAGTCACATAAATACATAAATACATTCATAAACCAGCATCTGAATAAGAAGCTGTAAAGAGTCAAATGATCCTGGAAGGGAAACGTGAGGTTATCGAATAAGGGAAGTGTTAATAAATAAATCAGACCAGTGTGGTGGAGATGTGCAACTTCTCTGGAGTAAATGCTTTACAGGACTTATCTTTGAAATGTCAGATTTCTGGCAGCCTGACCACGAATGACTACAACTCGCTCAGTATCTACTGATTCCTCAGAGACCAGCTTAGACCAAAATTTTCCTTATAGTTAAATGATTAAACATAAGTTGAAATTAAATAAACATTAAGGCTAAGATCCAATCCCTGTCATGCAGGGCATTGGTAATTATATTAATAATAAATGTAAATTATGATTATATATTATATAAGTATCAAGCCAGTCCTAAGTCTGATTAAAACAGCCTGGCGTTTCTCTATAAATTACATTATAAATTGTTTATCTCTAAGTATATCACCACTATCTTTAAGTATATTATCACAAACTTTAAGTATATTGTTAGTTATAAGCATTTAAAGTAATTGGAAGCTAGACTATTAATGCACACATTTGTAAGGATGTTGGCAATAATGTTTTCGACGTTAATGCTAATAAGACTTCATTGAATCGAATTGAATTGATAGATAGATATACACACACACATACACACACCGTAGTCTGCCACAGATTTACACCTCCAAATGCTGACATCAGATACATGATTATGATGGCAATCTGGACCTCTGTAACATCAACTCTGTAGAAAAACAAAGACATATTTTAATTTTCATCTGATCTTGTAAATAATTTATTATAGCACAATATCACAATAATTATTATTGACAATAGTCAATTATTAATATTATGTTTAAAAAAATATTTTTTTCAACAATTTAATTCGGGGCAGGATCAAGACGTTTCAGCAGAGAAGACTGGTCACAAAGGTAAAAATATACCGGTTAGGGTTCTTGCAAGGTTTTAATTACCTACCGATATGAACAATCGGTAGAATGTCTAAAAAGTTTTATTTTTTTTATAATAGTTCTGATATATGACTTACATGCCAAAGCGAAGTGTCCCAGACACATAAGTCTGCCAGTGAGCACAGAAGAACATGAACATTCCCACAAAACCACAGAAAAACATCCAGTTTGGGTATGCGCCTATTCCAACACATATACAAGTCCCAACAGCAACAAAAACTTTAAAAGAGCAGAGAGTATAAACTATAAAAGATCAGAGTCATAAATGAAGCAACAGCTACATCACTTTACGTAAGCCTGAAAAAACAGTTTGATTCACTTGAAACAGTATATACACAATATAATCTGTGATGATGTTTGCTATGGTAAAGCAATCTGAACAAAACAGCATGCAATATGCTGCTCTGTAAAAAACCTGATGAAGCAAGCATAATTTCTTTACTAAGTCACTTAACTTCTCATCTAAAAAGTACTGTCCAGAATTGAATGACATTACTTCATAGGAAGGGGAGATTGTAATGTTTTATCATTCTTGATAGATGAATACCTGTAGAAACAGCATCACAGCCATGGTCGAAGAGCTCTCCCAAAGCAGAACTACTATTGGTTCGTCTGGCCTGCTTACCATCAATGGCATCCAGTGATTGATAGATAAAGAGACCTAAAGCACTTAGAATAAAAGCCCATGTTGGAGCCTGTGATACGGAAAACAAGCAGTAAGTTTAAATTAAAAGGGACTCATGTGCCAGTTAGCCTTTTGAAGGCATTATGTTGTCAGCATACAAAAAAACGCATTGTATGTATCAGTAAAAATATTCCTGCTATTCTGCCAAAAATCAACCAAAGATGATGAGGATAACCTTAATTTCAAAATAACAAAAATGTGTATTTAAAAAACATTCCATGATAATCATTTTTTATTCATAATATATAAACACACAAGTAACAAACAAGCTATTTATTGTGTAATGGTTTTATAACATTCATTGTGCACAACAGCAATCTTAACTGAACAAGGACATAAAAACACATATTTTTACATAATAACTTTAAACCAAAAGATCAATATCTAAGCCTTAGATGTTCTGTTACAAAATAAATAAACAGTACCTTTGAACATGTTTAGAAGCACAGATGATTTGTTAAATGACACTTGTATTGTCACATTTAATTATTGTACACATTTAATTAATGGATTTTCAGGTATTTAAAGTAGTTTCACTTTGGTTTAACATACCATATATAAGGAACAGCTTATTTGGTAGTGCTTTTGGCTCTTAACCACAAAATCCCAGGTTTGAATCCAGGTTTGAATGCATGGCTGCTGTTGGGTCTTTGAGCAAGATTCTTAACCCTATCAGCTCCAGGGGCACCATGTGATAGCTGACCCTGTGCTCTGACCCCCAACCTACATACATGTTGGGATATGCAAAGAAACAAATTTCCTTTGGGATCAATCTAAACCCCCCAAAAATATATATATCAGTCAATAAATATTCATTTACTAGTGTTTTGCATTAAGATTATTTTTGTTTTGTTGTTTTTGATCTTTTTGTGGTGGTTTTCAAAATTTCAACACAATTTATTTACACAGCTCTTTTTACAGTAGGTATTGTCACAAGTCAGCTTTACAGATTTATGAGCAGTAAGACCAAGAGTACAAACTAAACCTTTCTTTAACCCAGCTGAGCAAGCCGAAAACGACTGTGGCAAGAAAAAAAATCCTGAGCAAATTACAGGCAGAAACCTTGGTGGATCCAAACTCAGCAGGGACCATCCATCACAGGTGGATAGTAATATATTTCAAATGTCTCATTTAAACCTAAGCTTAAACTTAAAAAGCAGACAATATTATTAAATAAATAAGTAAATATAATAAATGATGAACAGCCATATCTGTATGAGCATAAATTGGAGTGCCACATTATTCAGTACAGTCTCTAAGAAGGTCAAGTCAGCAGTGAGGGTTCCACAAAATCCACCGTTGTTAAGCAGACAGAAAAAACTTGTTTTGACACAGGCAAAGATCTCCATCAGATCTGATGTGGAATAATTAAGAATAAATATTTATACAGTAATGTGCATTTGACCCCAGCAGCCCTAATTATCACAGTATATCTAGAAGAGAGAGCAGGCAACAAGGTCATGAAGGCTTTCGTAAGACATCAATGCCAGCCACTCCCACTGCCATCAAACTTAAATGATCAAAAATAAGAAGCAAAATGACAGCAACCCAACATCCCAGATCACCAGGAATTTCTATGACCCAATAGCCATAACCTCTGCGCCTTTGTTTAAAAAAAGGGTAGACACCAAAGATTCTCTGCTACTAGCAGAACTGCCTAAACTACTGGCTGCTGTGCCATTAATGATCCATCAGCACCAGGTCACAATGACCAGAGTAAGAAGAAAGTTTTTATTCTAAACTTAAACACTAAGACCATGTTTGAGTCCTAAACAGAGACAGGAACATTATTCCAAAGCTTAGGAGCTCTGTAGAAAAATGCTCTTCCACCAGCAGTGACCTTTGTTATTCTGGGAACTACAAGTAAATCTGCATTTTGTCAACAAAGTGAGTGTGCTACTAGTGCTTGAATAAACTTGCACATAGTAAGGAGCCAGACCATTAAGAATTAACAGAAGAATTTATAATTAATCAAGAATTAATTAAACTGGTAGCCAGTGAAGAGAACGCAAGAGTAATATGATCATTTTTTTAGCACTCAAGCAGCTGCATTTTGAACCAGCTGAACCAGTTTCTACAGATCTTCTTGAACATCCATTTAATCATCATCATCATCATTGGGCGAGCTTATTAGGCACGACAACATGACACCACTCCAACTTGTCTCACGCTTTTCTGGTAATCTTGTCGATGGATAGCTTGACGCGTTTGTCTGCACTTATATACCTGGAAATTTGGTCCAAGTACATCTCTTTTGGTCGTCCAACCGGGTTTTGTCCAACCTCGGATTTGTAGAGAGTGTATATGCTGGCCGGCTCTTCTTTGTCCATTCAAAGACAGTGTCCGACAAACTTAAACTGGCATTCTCGGACGAGTTCTCATATTGGCATTCTCGGACGAGTTCTCATAATGCATTTACTGTATAGCTTGTCATTTTCATGTGGGCATCGGATTGTCTGATTCCCATCAAGGCGGATCCATTTAATAGCACATTACAATAGTCCAGCTGAGAGCTTATAAATGCATGGATCAGTTTCTTAGTGATATTTACAGAAAGTATATTTCCTAATAAGTTATTTACACTGGATAATTTTTAGATCCCATAAGTAATACCTTTCTTTTCTCTGAGTTAAGAAAATGTTACTTGACATCCAATTGTTTACATCATTTACACAGTCCTCAATCTTACTAATTGTGTTAGTACCATTTAGTTTGACTGATATGTTCCACTATATGTCATCTGCATAACAGTGAAAATTGATGCTGTGTTTACATATTATTTATTCTAACAGCATCATTTGAAGCATAAATAGAAAAAGGCTCACTGCTGATCCCTGTGGAACATCATGTGTTACTCTCATATTTTATAAGCAATAATTTTTTACAAAGCGATGAGTTAAGTGTGATTCAAACCAAAAACTTATCCTGATTAATTATCATTCTAGCCTTTTAAGGAAAATGTTATGGTTGACAGTATCAAACACAGCACTGAGGTCTAATAAGACCAGAAAAGAAAGTCATTATTACTAGATATTAATAAATCATTAAGAATTAATGCTGTTTCAGTACTGCAGTTTGGTCTAAATCCAGTTTGAAATTAAAGTAAGTAAAGGCTCTACAATGTCTGGAAGTCGATCTTTAAATAGACGGAAAGAAACAGGGTTAAGTAGACATAACTATTTAGATGATTTAATAAGCCAATCATAACACCTGCATTGATTGGAAAATGGAGGCAATCTTGTTGTGGGGGGTTGACTGTCAAGGCTTGATCCTTTACCAATACAGCCTTGCTTAGTCCTCAAAAGAACTAAAACAGGTACCTAAGGTCTACCATGATTTAATGAAAGTTTTCAGTAATAGTCAAGCCCAGGTATATCCTACACATTGTATTTTGATTGCACAATCAACTTGTTGCCTGGCACCAAGCCACCTATTTTCACTTTCTGGTTAAGAAACACACACATTAGGGTTGGGCTTTATTCACCCCTCATCAGATTTACCACCATGTGTGGAAGGTTCACTACCATGTGCAGAAGGTTCTACAGCTGTGTCTTTTTATATAGGGTATGTTAACTTCTGGTTTCAAAAACGTCTGGTTTCAACTGTACATGCGTTTTCAAACTTCAAGCACAAGACTTAATCATCTTTCTAATACATCATGTTAATAACCTTTATTGCAACATCCTAATCATAGTGACAGACGTCTCATATTACTTCAGATGTGTATGCTAAGATTAAATTTATTTCATGTATAGTCATGTCTCTAAACTAACTTAATATTTTAAATGTTGTTTCTTCACAGCTGTTTGGTTTAAAATGTTAGTAAATATATGTTTTTTAAATGGGCTAATAAAATGTCTTTTGCTTGCTTCCCTTCCAAATGATTGCTGCTGTATACGTTAAGACAACTGGTGTGGTCACGGTTTATATTTTAAATTTGTTCCTAGTTGTCCACCAGCACACAACATTTGAAAATGTGCGTTCAGTCAGAAATATTTTGTGGACATTAAAATATATATTTTGGCATATAAATGCAAACCCAACTTGATATTAACTAATATTAGCTAAATTACATTTTTACCCTGGCTGTAATATAGAAACATATTATTTGGGCATGAATATAAGTTAAACATTTCATGGTCATAAAAGTCTATGCTTTAGTTTATTTTGGGGCAATACAAGCAATCTGTATTTTGTCCCCAATTGTAAAAGAACCATTCAGACTGTTTGCACAAAACATTTAAAAGCCAACATCCATGACTGCATGGGGGCATCAGTTTGCACTGGACAGCAGCCAGTAAAGTTTTTAAATGTACAATGTAATGTAAATAATACCTAATAACATAAAAATGGCAGGTATTACTAGATGTGGTCATTAAAACAAATGTTCAAACTTTTGGGCAATGAGTGTAAAGGTTAGTCTTTATCTGACTCACACATGGTAAACCTTTTATATAATTACTGCTGATATCTGTAGTAATAAAATGACAGTAGTGGAATTTGGACAGTTTTGTCAGCATTTTACTTTTGTGCATACAGTAAAGGTCAAAAGTTAAAAGTTTGTGTAAGTAAATAGAAAGCTGTCCACAGTTAGTTTATGCTGATCTGAAAAACAAGATTATTTAGATTGGCCCTACCTTTACATTTATTTCATGTAAAACTCAAAGTACCAGTCAGACAACTCCACACCTTCTCTAAAAGTTTCAACTGTGAATACAGCAGTACACAGCAGGAAGTGAATACAGCTAGAAATAATAATAATAACAATAATAATAATAATAAAATATGAATAGGAGGTATAATAAAATGCTTTAGGTTTCACTGTATTTCACTATGTTTGTGACTTATTCTACTGAAATAATTACATAAAACATTTTACTATGCGAATAGAAAACTAAGTACATCTCTTAATTTTCTGTATACATTTTATCTTTCATGGTATAACTCTGAATATATAAAAATTTTGTCTAATGTTAAGTAGTCTAACTGTTCAGCATGATATCAAGAGGTTGCCTATTTTAAAAATGTCAACATGTAGCAGCATTCTTACATGAGACCTTCCTTTGTTTTAAAGTGAACAGATGGTCGGTACTAGGGGGGTCTGGTCACCAATATAAGCACACATAGTATTAATGAACAATGGCGTTCGCTCCAGAATATACAGGGTTATTTAAGGGTGTATCATAGCACTTTGCTGGCTTATACAGGAAATGCTGATGTAGCTTCCCAGGAGCATGCAAACACAGAAAAAAGGTTTGTATCGGAAATGCTGGCATAGCATTCTAAAAGGTTCACACTGGGATTGCTAGCACATTATTCCAAAATGGTTCAAACTAGTATTCCCATCACATAAATATATTACTTAAGACTCACATTGGGATTGCCCATATGGTATCCCAAGAGCACAACCATAAATGAATGGGGTCAAACCAGGATCTTGCCTATTTTATTTATACATAAACACTGACTCACATCAGGATCACCGACATGGTGGCATAAACATGTTATTGATTAAATGTTAACACCAACATGTCATCCTAGGAAAAAACCCTACTTATTAAAAAAAGTTTAAACTGTTATCTTCAGCATGGTATCAAGGGAGCATTGGTATATAAATAAAGAAAAGTCAAACTGAGATTGCCAGTAATGTTAAACGGGAGTGAGACCACTTGGCTAAGTGGGCTGAATTGTTACGTCAACTGCCAAACTTTAGCCACAGTCTAACCTAGCAGTATCTAAAAACTGGAATTAAGAATTAATTAAGATTAGAGGACCTACAGAGTCTCACTGGGCTGTCCCTAACCCACGGAGCCTTGACCACCTTTGCCTTGCACACAAAACCCAAGCAACCTAACCAACCAGGGCTACTCAAAAAGAAGAGAGTCATACTGTCATGTAGATCTTCAAATAAAACAAATCAAATAAAGAGTTTCACCCTAACTGGCACACCATTTTATTTAAGATCTGCTGTGGTGATGCACTGTTAGCCATGCAAACTAGACTTGGACTACTGTAGACGTTTAACACTTTCAAGTGTAAATGTGCTGCACTGGCCAAGAATTTATCCAGATCCAAACAAATTTTTGTTTACAAAACTCTCACTCACCATTAAGTGCAGCATTATGCTTATGTATGACTACAACGTTCTAAAGCATTAAGCTGTTTCTTTCCTGTTTATACAGGAAGCTTATTACATTAACAATGTAGCTTCACCATTCACTTTGTTGGAATGGCCCGAGCTCAACAATGAAAGAGTGTTTTGTATAGCACATGAAGTTTAATATTCGATTACCACAGAAGCATAGTGGTGGCAGCATTATACATTGGAAGTTGTTTTTCTTCACTGAGAAATGGTGATATTCTCAAGGTGGAGATATTTAAAAAGTTGTAAATATAAGTTATTATTGACATAAAACCCGAAGACGAAAGGGAATTCCATGTAATTTGGCAATAACCTAATGTATGCATCCTTCCTAAACTTTTGTTAGTCTTTTGGCTGTATTTCAGCTTAAACTATTTCAGTTTGTTTTTAGATTGACCACAGGTCATATTAAATATGGAAAGGGTTCTAAAATTTTACAAAACACCCCCTAAAAATTATTCAATATTAATATTTATGTTTGTGATCGTATGTTTAATGCATTTATTAGTATGTTTTAAATAATTAAACCTTAAACCTAAAAACATAAGTGCAATTCATAATAATAAAGTGAAGATTTATAACACATTAAAAAATCCCAAAACTATGAAATTTGTTAAATAAAACCTGTGTGTACAGAAAAAGGCCACACAGCTAGGTACTTTTAAGCAAAGATAAAAACTTCATTGATAGTCCTGGGCCATTTTCAGGGGTGGAGTTGACAATAAAAGCGATGCTAATTTCAGTAGTAGTAGTAGTAGTAGTAGTAGGGGTTAAAACAAAATAACGTAAAATGAAAAATATGGAGCTAGTTACCAGTAGCAGCTTAACAAACAGTTACAGTAGTGTAGCCTACATGCCACAGCACACACGTAAGATCTGAATTTTAAACGAGCCATTAATATCTACTCACCTCCTCGGTGGCGGTGGGACAATAATAGACCAAGATTATTGTGGTGATCACATTGATAAGCAATCCAGTGATGGTGAGGGTGTTAGGAGCTATCCATGTGGGGATCTGTTGCACTAACCAATTCCAGTAGAGCTGACAGGGAG